>GL379804.1:952312-971716 GCA_000143925.2 Caenorhabditis brenneri | reverse complement strand
TTTTCAGAATAGGAGTCGAGTTCAGACTATCTGACTTAAAATTCAGAGTTTCCGATTTTCGGCTTGTTCAATCCGGGACTTGATCCCAGATGGTCTAAAATGTTGTTAAAACATCACTTAATATCATTTTCATGCATTTCTAAATCAATAAAGTCCGAATCGGTTCTTTGAAACAAAATATGTGAAGTTTAGTTTTCTGATATGTGCCATTTTTGATGAAAATCGGCCTAGAAGTGCCTTAATACACTGCGAAACATTCCCTGATATTTTGCCCAGAGGGGTAAAAAATTGCGTAGAACACGAATATGACATTATCTCGCGTGACTATGTAGAAAAATTTCCGGAGCGAATCAAAAAATCGAAAAATTTCACAAAAATCTGAAATTTTCAGCATGAAGGAGAAGAGTTAGAAAGTTGACTTGAACTGTGAAAATGCTTCTAAAAGTGTCCTTTATTGATTTCCGAAAAGTCTACATCGATAGCTTTTCGGAGAAAAAAGTTTGTTTTCGGACTGAAAGAGGGCGTGGCTTGCTGGAAAAGGGGCGGAGCCAAAAACTAAAAGCGCCATCGTGTTCAGGGGGTCATATATACGTACTGTACAAATTTTCATTAAGTTCAGAACACTTTTTCAAAATCCTAATGCCATCGGTATAACAGGCAGTGCTAAATCCTCTCCGGGAATGTCTCTTAAGAGTTGGGATAATTCAAGTATCGCCCCCACTCCAACTACATTAAGATTTTTTTTTCATGTTTGAATGTGCACCAAGATTTGTTTCAGGATGGCAGCTATAGCTCCTGCTCAACTGATCATTTCGAAATACATTGTAAAGGACGATGGGACGGTTGCCTTCCTCTATATCAGTGATAGATCAGTTGTTCTCTCTGTCAAGAAGTTCACTGAAGAGGAAATGTTGGAGAGGAACTCTATCGACTTTTAACGATAATCTAATAATATAATATACCAGACTGCCCATGCGCCTCCGGCGTATTTGCAGTCTGTACTGTTCGGCTACGAATTGTTGTTAATTTTTTCTACTTTGAAAATTACAGTTGTGCTGATTTTGTTAAATGAGTTAATAAATACATTTTATTATCAATTTCCTCATATGAGATCAGTTTAGGCTACTCCGGGTCCAAAGTCCTCATAACCATCATCCATTTTCACTGGTTTCTTGTCTTCTTTCACAATCACATCCATTCCACTTTGTGGCTCTTCTTTCTCCTTATTATCTTCCTTCTTCTCTTCTTTCTTCTCTTCTTTCTTCTCTACAACTGGATCTTCTTGAGTCGGTTCCAACTTCAATTCCTTCTCTCTTGGTACTTGTCTTTTCTTCGTCACCAATTTCTTATTGTCCGCTGATTTGATCTCTTCAGCAGTCTTCGTGGCACCTCCTCCATGATCCGTATTTGATGCAGAGGCAGCCAACAACTTTGGTTTCGATGGAGTACGTCTTCCGGTTTTCGTGTTTTTCGACTTCTTTTGTAGATCCTTGGGATCTTTTTTCTGTGGACGACCACTGTTCGCAGTGGGGTTGCTTTTCTTTGTCTGGTTATTTTTCTGCATCACTTTCATATACGAGAGTCTGAAACGAAAAAAAATGTTTTCAATTTTTCAAAACGCCTCTGGCTGCGCGTAACTTTGCAAATCGCCATTTCGCAACTGCGACGTTTCGCAACTAGTTCAAAACAAAGTAGAAGGCAAGAGTGAATCCAGAAAGAAGATAGAAGTGATTATTGAGATCGTCAGATAAGACTAGGAAATTTTTTTATGCATTTTGACGGGAATACGAGTTTGTTCTACTTGTCAGTAACAGTTACACAATGTCGTAGTTGCGAAATCGACGCTAGTTGCGAATTGGCAAGTTGCCAAGTGACGCGGAGCCAATCTTTGCCCGTTTGAATAAAACTCACTACAGGATGTTTCGTTTCGATAACAGGAGAATTAAGAAATGGGCGGCCCATTTTTACATTTGACGGTGATTTTCCATCTTCATCAGGACTCCACGTGACCATTCCAATTTTTCAGATTTTCAGATTCGTCCAACTTTCAAAAAACAATTCCACGTGTCCTTTCATTTTCAATACAATTCCCGCTTCTCCTTCTCTGTGATTTTGCATTCATTTCTGTCCAATTCTTGCAAAAGAAGGTAAAACCAATCGTCTGAAAAACCAAAAATCACCTTCCCTGACAATCGATGGCAGATCCATATGATCCGGCGTTCGGGATTCCGGCAAATGATCCACTCCGTTCGCAAGATGACAACTATCAGAATTTGGGAGGTCTTCCATATGCAAATCTGGATCCGAATGCACCTCCAGCTGGAGGAGATGTTCATTTGATCCCGCCTCCTCCGCCTCCACCACCACCAGTGGTACAAGCACCGTCGGATAAGATGAACACAAAGTCACCCGGAGGAGATATGATTGGAAGTGGAGTTCAAGAATTACCGGATTCAGATCCATCTGAATCCAAACATCAACGAGTTGACAAGCCAAAAGTGAAAAAGTTGAGGAAGAAGATTGTGAGTTTTTTTGAAATCTCTTTTTTTTTCTTCACTGACAACTTAGAATCGGTTTTCAGAAACGCGCCAAAATGATCTACTGGATAGTGACTGTCATCTGGGCGATTGTTTTGGTCCTTTTCATTCTCATTCATCTCAATGAATTCGGAATCCACGTGTTGCCGTTTTTGCAAAAAGAGGAATAAAAAGAGGAAACAAGAAACCGGAATGGCCATGAACTCATTTTTAAATCTCAATAAAATGGGAGATTGAGATTTCGAGGAGAGAAAGAGCATATTTTTGATCCGTTCTGAACAGAAATAGAAAAGTTATACAGAGCAATTCGAGATAGTTTAGTGAGTAATACTCGAAGAATGTAAAATTGAAATATTTCATTTTGCATTTTGCTCGTGATATTTTAGTTTCATTTCAAAGACGCTTATCAAACTCTTTTTTTTAAATCAAAGTCAGAGACCGGAGTGAACATTCCAGCCACCGGACAGGTGAATATGTTGTATGGGAATTCTAAAAATGAGTGGGTCAGAATTAGAAACTTGAAGGAGGCCGGAAGGGAAAAAATGACTATAAAATGATAGTTCTAACCGTGAAAAATGACTAATTCTCGAGCTGCGACGATTTTAAAGTCAACCACATTAGTAAATGACAATTTCAAGCAAGCTGACGCCGTGCCTAATGATGTAGGGTTAAGGTTTTGACCCTTGTGAGTTCAAACCACACTGAGGTTTTGGTTTTTGTTTTTTTTCGATCACTTTTGAAACCATAAAAGTGTGTTCTGCACTTAGTTTCTTCTGAAAATTTCTTAAAAAGAGGGTGTGTCGTCAATTAAAATGCATGATCTGCAAGCGCACACCACCACGTCGGATTACAGAAAATTCTACAAAATGAAACTACCGTACTCCATTTCACCCTCCTTCAACTTGAAAAGAATGTCATGGATGAGTCTTTATTAAGATGAGCGATATAGAAATTTTCTATTCATTTAGAATAACAGTAGATCAAAACATCGGTCCTCATTGGACACAATCGCATGGATCTGCAAGAATACATATTCCTTTCATTTCTCAATTTTACTCGATTTAATGCTCCCCTCAACAAATGAAGAGTCTCTCCTTTTCCAGTATTTCCGCTCTCCCATAGAAGGCGAGAACATGCGTCACTTCCAGAGAGAGCTACGTGCTTTTTCTATTCCCTCTCTCTCCATTTTCCACTTTCATCTGCTCTTTCTTTCTGTTTTCTTCTTCTTTTTTTCATTTTTTCAAGAGACACCGCCCCCACGAGGCACCCCTCACATGGAGCCGAAGAGGAAGAAGAGACTCAGAAGACGTGGAAAAGTGGAAAAGGGGAGGAGTAGGGGAAGAGAGGGGGAAATCGATGTAGAAGAGAGCTCAGTCTTGTCGCGCGGGCTCGGCTCCGAATGCCGCGCCTCTACCTACTTTCAAGCGCCACCATTTTGGTGGCGATTGCCACGTACTGTAATGCCACCACCTCACAGATTCGAATGCCTGGAGTTGTTCCAGAGGTGAGTAAGCTCCTGGGAAATTGAGTTGGGGGTAATTGATGGGAAATTTCGGGTGATAACCTTTCGGAAAGTGTGAGAAAATTTTGCATTTGCACTAATTTTGAGTATGTGGGAATAGGTTTGCAAGGTATATTATTTTGATAACTGAAAATAATTTTTTTTGAAGTTTTGTTCCGGGTGACGTCATCAAATTAATTATGCGTTTTGAGAACAAAAGATATTCTTCTTTCATTTCTAATGAGCATGTCTAGCTTGTCATGAGTCAGTAAGCATGTCTTGAGCTTTGCTACCACAAAAGTGTTTGACTTGAAAATTCAAAAACTGATAATCTGAAAAATGTACTGAAACAAATAATTAACTTCTTGCAAGGAATCATTTTTACGAAATTCCAAAGTTTTTCTTGAAACTTGTTAAAGAAAAGAGTACGGTAGTTTCATTTTGTAGAATTTTCTGCAATCCGACGTGGTGGTGTGCACGGCGGTGCGCTTGCAGATCATGCATTTTAATTGACGACACACGCTTTTTTTAGAAGGAGTTTTAATGAGAAACTAAGTGCAGAACACACTTTTATGGTTTCAAAAGGGATACAATATATCGGCGAAAACAAAAAAAAAACAAAAACAAAAACCTCAGTGTGGTTCGAACTCACAAGGGTCAAAACCTTAACCGCCTACACCATTGGGCACGCCTTCAGCTTGCTAGAAATCGTCATATATTAATGCGGTTGACTCAAAAAACGTCGTAGCTTTCTTTTTTTCACGGTTAGAACTATCATTTTATGGTCACTCGGAGTGCATATATTCATATGAGCCATGGTCATTTTTCTCCCCTTCGGTCTCCTCCACATTTCTGATTCTTACTCCACTCATTTTTTGAATCCCATACAAACTTTTCACCTGTTCGGTGGCTGAAATGTTCACTCTAACCCGGTCTATGTCGATTTATTTTCCCGGGATTTGACTGGATTCTCTGAGATTTGTGGATTAGAGATTCTAACAAACCAACACTCTAAAAAAACCATGAATAATCCATAATCCCGATGAAAAGATGTGTGTAGCTTATCTTAACGAATCTATTCAGAATATGATTGGGAAATATGTCATGAAATGACATTTTTAGATCTAAACCGATTCGAAATTCTAAAAATTCAAATTCTGAAAATGTCCTTCTGAAAATCTGACGCCCCTTGATTTTCAATGGATTGTCGACGTGGTGATTTCAGAAGAACGTTTCCAGCACTCTCAAGCTCCAGTGAGAGCTTGAAATTCCAGAATCCACTTACAAGGACAGCTACTTTCAGCCCACCAATTCGTAGAACATTCGAAACCCACTTAAGACAAACATTCCCTTGTAAATTCTAACAAGACATCATTCTCTTCCTGGTCTCATTTCCTTTCAGTACTACTCCTCTTTGTATAACGTATATATGATCCCATGTGACTCCTTCTAGAACTACATCTTCATTTTGACGTCTTTTTTTTCGTTCGCCTAGCTCAATTTTATAGGCGGTCGGAGTCACGTCCTCCGCTTCTTCGGGTTTCCAGGGAGACTAAGGAAAACAACAGAAAACTAAAGTTTTATGACTTCTTTGATTGGTTTTTTTTGGGGTTTTAATCAAGAGTTCTCGGAATTGAGAAATAATTCGAGTTCTAGAAAATTGAGTGGGCAAGTCTAGACAGGACAAAACAAGATGATTGAAAAAAAAATTGAATAAAAACCATATTCCAGGCCGACTCGTACCTCTGCACCTCATTGGAATTGAGTGACCAGGAGAACTATCTCACCGGATTCAAGGCCCTCACCACCAAAGGAACCGCCCATCACATTCTTCTCTTCGGATGCGAAGAGCCAGGAAGTGATGAACTCGTTTGGGATTGTGGAGAGATGAGCAAACCGGATGACTCTTTGCCACGTGCACCAACTTGCGGATCCAAGCCAGCTATTCTTTACGCTTGGGCTCTTGATGCTCCGGCTCTTGAGCTTCCGAAAGGTAGGCTTTCGAATTTGAGGGGAAGAAAAAAACGGAAATGGGTGGTCAGATGAAAAAGAGAGCACATGATCTCATGAGGATTAAAAATAGAGGATTAGGGGTTCTGGTGGATGTCAGATGAGTTGGGGAAATTCACGGAAATAGAGGAATCGCTAAACATGACCTAGTTAAACTTTGTAACTTGCCGATTCGCAACTCGCGACACGTCATTTCGTAATTACGACGTTTCGCAACTGAAGACGTTGAAGGGAAGGGTTACGCCAGAAATAAGAAAAACGTAAACATTGAGATCGTCAAATAAGGGGCTCCGCGACACTTCGCAACTAGAAATTTCCAAACTGTGACGTTTTGCAACTAAGACGTTTCGCAACCGTTAAAAGATAGCTAGAAACACGTGTAAGATCATCTTTGGCGACTTTTATCAGTTTCGAAACGTCCTAGTTTTGAATTCTGTTTTTTTGAAGTTTGAAATGTCTAGTTGCAAAGTGTCGCGGAGCCAAATGAGGCTAGAAAATTTTTTATAAATTTTGGCTGGAGTACAAGTTCAATCTACTTGCCAAAGTAAGTTTTGAAATGACGTGTTGCGAAACGTCGCAGTTGCGAATTGGCAAATTGCCAAGTTATGCGAAGCCATTATTTCGTGCCAAAATTATCTGAAATGTTTTCAGACGTCGGATTCCAAGTCGGAGGAGAGAGTAACATCCGTCACTTGGTAATGCAAGTCCATTATATGCACGCCAAATCAGAACCCGATGAGACTGGTCTCGAAATCACCCATACCGAAGAACCACAACCAAAACTCGCCGCCACAATGCTCTTGGTTACCGGTGGAGTCCTTCCAAAGAACAAAACCGAATCGTTCGAGACCGCCTGTGTCATTGAAGAAGACGTTGTCATGCATCCATTCGCCTACCGTACCCACACTCATCGTCACGGAAAAGAAGTCAGTGGATATCTGGTGAAAGAGGACAGAGCTCAGGAGGATCACTGGGAGTTGATCGGAAAACGTGATCCACAACTTCCACAGATGTTCGTTCCAGTCGAGAACAAAGAGATGACAATCCAACAAGGAGACATGGTGACCGCCCGTTGTGTCATGCACAACAATGAGAACCGTGACATCTCGATGGGTGCTACTGGAGAGGATGAGATGTGCAACTTCTACATCATGTACTGGACCGATGGAGATGTTATGCATGATAACACTTGCTATTCACCTGGCGCACCGGATTACAGATGGGGACGTGAAGCCAACTTGAATCATATTCCGAAGTAAACAATTGATGATTTCTTAATTCCTGAAGAAAAGAAGAAGAAGAAGAAGAACTTGTAACACCCGTTATTTTTATATCATTTTGTACCCCCCTAAATGTGTGAGATATTTATAAGAGAGCCATCCCGAATGAAACATTTTCCTGTTAAACTTTGAAAACTTTTGGCAAGGAAAAAGTTTTTCCCGATGAGAAAAACCAAAAAATAAGAGATTTTTCATACATTATCAGACATTTATTTAGGCAAGACTCCTCACCTCCTGATGACGTGGCACCGAGGAAAGTTGAACAAGACGTCGTGAATCTCGGAGAAATTCTGAACGAAGAAAAGAAATCCGATTGGGATCCACGTGGTTCGAAACCACTGGTGTTACGAGAGAAAGAGGAGAAATTGGTGAAAAGAATCCGTCAGATTCTGGGTGCCAGAACACTGAATGGAACTCATCCAAATGGTCGGCTGTCACGACGATGGGACGGAACGTTTCGATCGCTTTTGATTCATTTCTTCACAGCAGGGGCATATTGAGATTGTTGTTGTTACAAAGTTGATCAATAATGCTTCAAATGATTTTTTTCATAAACTGAGATTAGTGAAACCAGCTGTCTGTGTGTCTGTCTGTCCAGCTGAATAACTTTAGAGCCCCTGAACCGTTTGGCACCATATTTGTAGGGGTAGGGTAGCTACAGTAAGCCCATTTTCTAAAACGTGTTCGGAATAACCGGGAATCTTCCAATTTGTGCATGTAGTATCTACGGGACCCCAACAGCTCGAAATCATAATGGTGAATACTACTGTAGGATTACGGTAATCAAAAAACTCCAACGGCAAGCTATCGATGACATACATTCCAGAGCGTTCTGTCTCTTTCCAGAAACTTACAGACACATTCGAATACAGGATAAATCTGTTGGGAATTTTTAGAAATTTCGGCGGAAATTATAATTTTCAATGTGTGCCATTTTAGGCTTAAGCAGGAAAAAAAATCAAAACTGCTGGTGTTGCGACAGAAATAGGAAAAATTGATGAAAAGACTGTCGATGCTTCAAAATATTTATTTCATAAACTGAAAATCTTTGAGATATCATGGAGCAGCACGACGAGTTTTTCCACCGCATGACACAACACTTCCCGTCATCAACTGTTTTCTGTATGGACAATAGATGAACTGAACTTCAATATCCTTGTGATGAGCTCCCGAAATGATAACAGTGTTCTCAATTTGGGAGTAGGGATTCCAGTTGGCAGATTTCAGGGTTAACGAGGTGTCTGGGGAGATATGAGGGAAGATCTTGATGGCGTCTTCTGAATAGGTACCTATCAGCACATGATTTTCTTCGAAAAACAAACCTTTGTTGTAGTAAGAATCACATCCCTGGAACATGAAGAAGTTGCGAATGACCTTCTCGAAAGCCGAAGAATCCTGGTTAGCAATGATTTGTCTCATGGATTCCAAGAAGCTGTTCATCAGAATCCCTGGATCCTGTCCTCGAATACTTTCTGTTGTCCTCTCGACATTCACCGCTTTCTTCACATGCTCACAATTCTTAACTGTCCCTGAACTAAGTCTCCAATGAGTTCCGTGGCCAACGGAGGAATCTTGAAACAGATGGAATTCGGAAACGATGGGAGTTGGCTCAATTCCACTCAACTCCACATTACAAACAATGTGGGCAGCTCCAACAAAACTGGATGAAATGACACGGATCCGAACATTGCTTGGGATATTCTGGAGCATTTTGACAGCGTCAGCTAGAAAGGAAAGTGATTAATCAAGAAGACTAGGTTCATGGAACATATTTACCCAAATGATAATTTTCCTTGCATCCATAAAACGTGAAACTATTCATGAACAAATCAGAAATCAGTTCTACTCTACCACCATAAACCACAGACTTCAACAGGTTCAAGTAGGAATCCACGACTTTCAAAGATTCATCATCTGTTGCCACACTTCTTTTCTTGATATTCTTTCCGATGAGTTTCTCAGACGGACAACTTGGATTTCTTCCTGAACTCAGTCTCCACCAGCTTCCGATTTCCGCTCGATACAAATGGAAATCAGCAGTGATGTTTTCCGGTCCGAACCCGCCTATAACGACGGTATAGTCGATATCCACATTCCAGTTTCTCCATTTGGAGTAGATGATATCGATTTCCATTTGAACATCGGAAGGAAAATTCATCAGGATTGAGACGACTTGATCTGAAATCAGAACACTAGGAGAAGGCATTATTCGTTTATCTAACCTCTGTCATAGACTCCTTTGCAACCATAGAACTGGAAATCAACTTCGAACAGATGATTCAATTCCACTTCATTTTTCTCCTGAATCGCTTTCTTCATTTTCATCAAATAGTTCTCAACGACCAGGTTCGATCTATCGTTTGCCGGTGGGGGCTGCACAAACGACTTCTTCTGGTCACAATCCAGAATCGTGGCACTCGCGAACTGTTCATCTACTTTGTGATAGACCAACTCCATCAATATATTTCTCCCTCCAAATGCATGAGTTTGAACGGAAGCATAAATATTTCTGTTGTCCTCAGTGAACTTGGTGAAAACGTAGGTCCGTTTCTTTTCCGTCGGTGTTACGACGAGCATTCCGACCACGTTTTCTTTGGTGTAGCGTCCTTTACATCCTCTCAAAAAGAAGGTGTTTTGGAATACAGCTCCAATTCTGGCAGCGTCCTTTGCATCAATTCCAGCTCCAATTCTTGCCAGAGCTCTCTCGACGACCTTGTTGGGAGCCATGGAAAGAGTGGGACCAGCAAAGTTTCTAGGTTCATGAACCAGAGAGCTATAGTTTTGAGAAGGATCCTCAGGCCACTCGAAGTCGTCCGATCCTATGAGATACACCCCGTGAAGGGAGAGAAGAAAGAGAATTGAGGTGATCAACCACATGAGACGATTCGACTGATGCTTAGTGGAGGTCGATCGAGTTTTATAGGCGAAGAAACGGAGCTAATCGAATTATTTCTATGTGGGTGTGCATGAGAAACATCGGAGAAAGAGTGAAAAAGCTGGAAGGAATCAAAGAATAAGTTTTATTGGCTGGGAAAATAGAAAAAAAATGTATGCAGAAATACAGTACCCCTCCACGTGTTCTTCCAACTCTGTAAAAAAAACTGTGTAGTTTCGAATACTCAAACTGGAAAAAGGGAGATGTCCTACTGTAGATAGTGGATTCCTTTTTTTCAAATATCCGTGCAATCGTAATATAAAATCTCATCAACCCATGCGATGTGATTCCAGAAAGGATACAACGTTTTCAATAATTTATTGGATTAGTTAACTTTAGGAACAAAATGGACCAGCTGGGCCAGCAGGACCAGACGGACCAGTAAAACCAGCTGGAAACGCCGGAAAGGGCGGAGAAGCAGGAGCCGAGGGACCCACCAGGACAACCAAGCCGGGACTAAAAGGAAAGGACGGACAAATGAGCACCGAATCTCCAGGTCGAATATGCTGGACCACCTGAACCTCAAGGACCGGACGGAGAGACTGGAGCCGGAGCCGGACCAAGACCAGATGGACCAGCAGGAAAGGACGGATCCGCAGGAGAACCAGGAAAATCTGAACACGATAGTATGCTCTCGAATTGTTTTTAGATTCATGTGTGATTGATAAAAAAGTCGAACAAATACAAAACATGTTTTTTTTCAAATGATTTATTCCATGAACTGTCTTCAATTATCAAGCTTAACAGAAGACTTTAAAGATTCCAATGCACGGAGCAGCACGACGAACTTTTCTGGCAAGGCACGACGGAACGCTTCCCGATTTCAGCACGTTTTGGTCTGGGCTGTAAACGAATTGAACGTCAACGCCATCAAGGAGCTCTCCGTAGAAGGTCACAGTAAAATCGATTTGTCCGTTTTCATTCCATTTCGAAGATTTCAACTTGAAGTCAATGTTAGCGTCGTTTGGAATTTGTTTGATCTCGTTGAGAGTTTGAGCTGAAATTATTCAATCTTTGAAGATTATTTTCAAGCACTGAAGTGTACCTTTGCTGAAAACACCATTGCATCCCTTGAAGACAAAATTTTCATCAAAGATTTCACCGATGGCAGTTACTTCTTGAGAGTTGAGTTTCTGTTCCACGTGCTTCAAGAATTTCATAATGACCACATCAGAAGATTCAGCAGAGAAACGTTTTCTTTTTTGACAATAGAGGAACTCCGCATTTTCCAATTTCTGCTCGGCTTTGTTGAAAACCAAGCCGAATGGAGAATTCACTTGCATCAATCCGGTCACCAAGACTTGAGCTCTGATGGATGCTCCGACATCTCTAACATTCGTGACATTGATGGAGAATCGACTACCTTCTGGGATCATCATCAACATATCAATGGTCTCTTTTCGGTTGTAGAGGGCTCTACATCCTTTGAAAATGAAGTGGGAAAGGAAGAGATCTTCCAGGACAGCTGGATTTTTGGCATCGATGAACTCAACCATCTCGGCAAGGAATCTTTCAATTTGGACTTTCGGGGGAAGTGGATCATCCAGATGAGCAGAGAACCCACGAGTTGATGGGCATTCCAAAACTCTTCCACTTTGCAATTGTTGATCATGGATATTCAGAATGAGTTCCTGTTTGGATGCAACTCCATCAAAACCAGTGACGGTGACGACGAACTTGATCTGGTCATTTCCATGAGTTTCAGCTGATTGCGCGGTGTAGGAGAATTGGATCCCGGCGGGAATCTTGGTCAACGCCGATACAACTTTTTCTGAAATGTTGGATATCGAAGACCGGTGTTTCCAGCACTCTACTCACCTTTTCTATAAGTTCCCTTGCATCCTTTGAACTGGAAATCCGGGTGGAACAATCCTCTAATCACAGCGACATCTCTGGATCTTACCGATCTCTCGATTCGATCCACAAACTTCTGAGCGACGTCCATTGGCCCTGGAACTCCGTCGAAGAAGTTGGCAGCACTGGATCCCAAGAGAAGAAGAAGAAGAGTCAAGGTGGTCGACCACATTGAGACGGATGGTCTGATTCACCTAGATGTCCTCTTTTATAAGGGAGAGGAGAGAGCAAATTGAATTATTTTTATTGTTTGGGAACCAAGGGAAATATATGAAAATGTTTGCTGAAAAATATTGGTTTATTGGCTGGGAAAAGTTTGTAAACGCTACAGTATCCCTGTATTATGATGAAATTGGCTGGGAACCATGCGATAGATAGATTGACAATGAATTACTGTAAGTACAAAATTGGCAAATTGTTTGAAGAAGAACTTTATTATGTGTGCAATTGATAGATTTGTCGAAAGAGTAGAAAAATTGGCTCTTTACAATCCCATAGCCATTTGGGTGGTCCCCGACCATTGGTTTTAAAAACACTGATTTTATAGGTGCTTCCGCTGGTTTTTCATTACAGTGTTCCCCAGACGAGTTTCATGTCTCCAAAATCAGTTTTCCCAAAACCAATGCTTTTTTTGGAACCAGTGGTCCCCCTTCCCATGGGACCAGCGTTTCTGCTATGGGATTAGTATTCCCGTTTTGTGACCACTATATTTTCAAATGATTTATTTTATTAACTGCCCTCAATAGTCAAGTTCAACAGAAGAATTCAAAGATACCAAACTGAGAAGCACGACGGACACTACTAGATCTACATGACAAATCACTCCCGGATATCACAACGTTTTTGTGTGGATAGTAAACGAATTGCGCTCCGAAAATCCTTGAGAAGAGCTCCAGAGACAATCACCTTGTATTGGATTTACTCGTTGTTGTTCCAATTGGCTAATTTCAGATTGAAGTCAATGTTAGCCTCTTGTGAAAATTAAATTATTAGATGGAAAGATTTATAGATTCAGAATTAGAGCAATAAAAGTAACTTTATTGGAAATGGGAAGTACAGATTGTCAAAAGGTGAGAAAATGAAAATGCAAGTCAGTCAAAATAATCTAAATGTTTCGGTCACTCCATCCATATTTTGATGTCTCTGGTGCCATACACAGAAAATAAAAATATGTTCTGAGACGGCAAGAGTTGCCATCAAACCATCTTTTCTGATATTATACTTCTGCGGTTGAAAGAGAAAGAAAATACTTCTGCGGTTGAAAGAGAAAGAAAAAATCTTACCGATAAGCAGGGCTTCTTTCTTCAGGATCGAATTCTCTCAGCTCCACTCCAAGGTTTTCAAAGTTTAGATCTTCAGGTACCCTATCGTTCCACAAAAGTCTCGACAAGCAGAAGAATGTGTCATCTGAATTCAACCATCGTGCAACGAACGTCTCGCAGTCTTTGGCTGTCCATTTCACATTATCCAGTGACAGGAGACTGCAGTTCCGTAAGAATTTCATATCACTCGTAACCCAATGTGCATCCCTAATATAAATTTCTTCCGGATGCTTGATTGTCGCAATGTTGAGCTTGAAGTCCTTTCCAATGGGTACATCAAGAAAAAGTCGTTTCCTAATTACCAGTTTTTGGAAAATAGAACGAAGGTGTGCACTTTTTATCTTGTCTTCTCCATTGACGAATAATTCGCTACACTCTTTCAATCCAAAGAAAAACAGCCTTTTCCTGTTAAGAACATACCCCGTGCTGATAGAAAATGCAGGAAGTGGACAAATGAAAAGATCATTCAGATATCCGAATGCATTTTTTGCACTTTTCAAGACATTTCTATCGGTGTATGTATAAAAATGTTGGTGAACAGTTCTGAAAAGAGGAAACGATCGTTTGAAATTCGATGCCATATTCATGAAATACTTACAATGACTTTAATTTCAAGTGATTCATACAGATGGTCGCTGCCATGTTTTCACTCCTCTCGACAAATTCCGAACTGTTGAAATACCATTTTGCTTTGATGTAGGTTTTTGGCGTAAGTAAAGTAAAAAATTTTTGTGATGATCCCAAGTAAACGTCAAATCTGCAGAATTTGATCTTCAGTAATTTTATATGATATTTGATTCGTTTTGAAGAAAACGAGAAATGAATTCTGCAACATAAAATAAGAGTTAATCAAATGGGATACTATAAAACTTACAGATCACTGAATCGAAAATTCCGTAAAACTGACTGAAATGCAAGCAGTGGAAGTTTGAGTAGTGGGAATTTAGATAGAGAAGTCATTGGGCAAAATATGGTTGCCTTGAGAAGAGAATGAGGAAGGGACTCGTGTGTTTTCTTGTTCTCATTGAGGTCAAATCGATACATCTTTGAAAGGTCAATCCTTGCCCTTTGGGAATGGAAAAGCACAGTTTGAACGCCGTCAACTGGCCTTTGATAAAGAACAAATGATACTCCAGATCTACACACAACTCGAAATAAATTTAAACGCAACCTCTTCAAAATTATTGGAATAAAAAGATTTATTGATTCAGAATTAGAGCAATAAAAGTAACGTTATGAGGAAATGGGAAGTACAGATGGTCAAAAGTAGAAAACATTAGAATGCAAGTCAATCAAGTTAATCTATATGTTTTCTTCACTCCATTCATATTTTGATGTCTCTCGTGCCATACACAGAAAATGAAAGTATGTTCTGAGACTGCGACAGTTGCCATCAAACCATCTTTTCTGATGATATCTCGACCATTCGACACGTCAAATGCGAGGTGTGATACGGAGTAACTAAAAAAAACAATAATTTGCAGCAATTCCAATGCTGTTGAAAAAGAAGAAATAAATCTCACCGATAAGCTGGATCTCTTATTTCAGGATCAAATTCTCTCAACTCCACTCCAAGATTGTCAAAGTTCAGATCTTCAGGGACCCTATCATTCCAATAGAGTCTCGAAAAGCAAAAGAATGTGTCATCTGAATTTAACCATCGTGCAACGAACGTCTCGCAGCCTTTGGCTGTCCATTTCACTTGATTCAGCATCAGGTGGCTGCAGTTCAGTTTCAATATATTCTTACTCTTAACCCAATGAGCATCCCTAATACAAATTTCTTCCAGATGCTTGATTGTCGCAATGTTGAACTTGAAGTCATTTCTCATGGGTATATTAAGAGAAAGTCGTTTCCTAATTACCAGTTCTTGGCGAATAGAACGGAGCTTTGCACGTTTTATCTTGTCTTCTCCTTCGATGAATAGTTCGGAACACTCTCTCAATCCAAAGAAATACGGCTTTTTCGTTCTAAGAATATACCGTGTGCTGATAAAAATTGCAGGAAGTGGACAAGAAAAAAGTTCATTCAGATATCCGAATGCTGTTTTCGCACTCTGCACAACATCTCCATCGGTGTGTGTATAAAAATGTTGGTCAACAGTTCTGAAAAAGATGAAATGATCGATTGAAAGTCGATGCCATATTCACGAAATACTTACAATGACTTTACTTTTGAGCCATTTATGGAGATGGTAGCTGCCATGTTTTCACTTTTCTCGGCAAATTCTGGACTGTTAAAAATCCATCTTGCTTTGATGTAGGTTTTTGGCGTAAGTAAAGAAAAATATTTTCTTGATGATCCCAAGTGAACGTCAAATCTGCAGAATTTGATCTTCAGTAATTTTATATGATATCTGATTCGTTTTGAAGAAAACGAGAAATGAACTCTGCAATAGAAAACTGAAGCTATTCAGATGGATCACAGTAAAACTTACAGATCACTGAATTGAAAATTCCGTAAAACTGACTGAAATGCAAGAAGTGGAAGTTTGAGTAGCGGGAATTTCGATAGGGAAGTCATTGGGCAAAAGAAGATTGTCTTTAGAAGAGAATGAGGAAGGGACTACTGTGTTTTCTTGTTCTCACTGAGGTCAAATCGATACAACTTTGAAAGGTCAATCCTTGCCCTCTGGGAATTGAGTAACACGGTTTGATCGTCGTCAACAAGTGAGGACAAAAGGTTCTACAGATCTGCACACAACTCGAAGTAAATGTAAACTCAAACGTGATAACGGCAATTATTATCATAAGATGTTTGCTGAATTTGAACCACCCACTAACCGATCTATCAAAGACAAACCAAGAACTAATGGAAGAATGCTTTCTCATAGATGTGTTTTTGAATTATGTTTATTGCATGGGAACCAAAGAAAATAAAAGAAAATGTTTGCGGAAATATTGGTTTATTGGCTGGGAAAAGTTTGCAAAAGCTACAGTATTCTCCCGGTATGACGTAATTGGCTGGAAACTATGAAAGAGTTTCTGGACGATGGGTTACTGTAACTACAAAGAATGGTTTATTTTGTGGATGATTGCTGGAAAAATGAAAAAGGAATGGAAACATGCTTTCTGATATGAAAAATGTATTTATGATAATTTCATTTCATTAACTGCCTTCAATAACCAAATCTAACAGAAGAATTCAGGGATACCAAAGCAAGAACGATTGACTCTTCTGAGTGGACATGACAGAACACTTCCAGATTTTAGAATCTGACGGTATGGACAGTAGACGAATTGAGCATCGATGTCGTCGAGAAGAGCTTTAGAGACAGTCACCTTGTATTCGATTTGTCCATGATTTTTCCAGGTGGAGGAGTTCAGATTGAAGTCGATGTTGGCTTCTTTCGGGATTCGAACAATCTTGTTGATAGTTTCCACTGAAAGTTTGGAATCCGTTTTCAACTAACTGGACTAGTTACCTTTGTTGTAAGATCCTTGACACCCTTCAAAAATGAACAAATCATCGATTAATTTCCCGATTTTTGTTGAATCACGAGTAACGATTGCTTGCTTCAAAATTCCCAGGAACTTTCGGATGATAGTGTTCGAATTATCAAAAGACCTCTTTCCTCTACTGGAAATTGGCTTTGGACATTGAGCCAATCTAACCTTCTCCAATTTCAAAAGGAATCTATGGATGACGAACACGAATTGAATATTAGTCTGTCCCGGTGCGTCTAAAGCCAGAATAAATTCGATGTGACTATCTCCAACGGTGGTGACATTGAGGATTTTAGTGTTGGAGTTACCAAAAGGGAATGACTTCATCACATCAATAGAACGTCTTCTGCCAAATGTCTCAAAACAAGTTTTGAATTGGAAATCAGGTTGGAAATTCGCTCTAATGAGAATATCGTCTTGAGTGTTGTACGCCTCTTTCATCTTGTTCATGAAGACGTCAGGGAGTTCGAGAACAGTTGGGTATTCAAAAGGAGATGTTCCGGCGAGAAAGAGAAAAAAGACAATAGGAGTCGCCCACATTTCTACGAACTGATTTTTCGCAAAAAGAGACTCTATTTGTGCCGAAAGTGGGCGGAGAGATGGAACACGTCAGCACTGCTTTATTGGCTGGTTGAGATACCGTAACACTTTCAGTGAAATTTTCTGTCAAAAGAGGAACAATATGAACAGATTTGCAATGTTTATTAACTTTCTAGTCATGAATTAACAGAACAATCCGAGGTCATCGAGGCATGGCTTCGCGAACATTCTCTTGGCTGGGCACGATGAGATACTTCCAGACATCAGAACCTGACGGTATGGACAGTAGACGAATTGAGCATCGAAATCATCGTGAAGAGCTCCAGAGATGGTCACAGTGTATTCGATTTGTCCGTAGTTATTCCAGTTGGCTGATTTGAGGGCGAAGTTGAAATTGGCTTCTTTTGGGACTTGATTAATCTTCGCGAGAGTCTCGGCTGGAATTTTGAATTATTAATGATCTAAATGGTATTACAGGATGGAATATACCTTTGTTGTAGGTTCCTCGGCATCCTTTGAATACAAAGTTATCGTCAAAAAGTTGTCCGATGGCAGATGAGTCGTGAATGGCAATTGTTTGCTTCAAAGTTCCCAGGAACTTGTCGATGATAGTGTCTGGATCTTTTGGAGCATCACCACTGGATCTCTTTCCTCTAGTGGATATTACATCCGGACATTGAGCAAATCTAACACTTTCCAGTTTCAGAAGGAATCGGTCAATGGCGAACACAAACTGAAGATTAGTTTGTCCAGATGCGTCCAAAGCCAGAATGAACTCGATGTCTCTTTCTACATCCACTGTGACGTTCAGGATTTTTGAGACGGAGGTTCCGAAAGGGAATGACATCATGGTATCAATAGAGCGTTTTCTGTTGAATATCTCAAAGCAACTTCTGAACTGGAATCTAGGAAGACAGAGTGCTCGGAGCCTTTGGTCATCATGACTATTGTGAGCATCTTTCAGTTTCCACATAAACTGCTCAGCAAGTTCCATAGCAGTGGGTTTTTGAGGGGAACAGAATACCGAAAGTGAGAGAAGGAAGAAAAGAGTCGACCACATTTCTTCGAATGATCTGATGTTTGAGAACAGTTGAGACCTTTTATAGTAGTGAAAGTGGGCGGAGTCTGGAAGAACACGTCAGCGTTGTTTTATTGGCTGGGAAAATAGTGGTGAGGTACCATAATTCTCCCTGGGACCGAAACCTCACGGTTGTGTCTTCAGTTATATTTATTATGAAGGAACAGTACGCATCCAAACTTATACGAAGGGACATGAAATTTCGTGGGAAGGGTCTCGTTACGATTCGTCACTCTAGCAATAGTGACGGTCACTGTTTCGAGCGAGACATTTTCCGTGAAAGTCCATGCTCCTTCATGAAAGTTGGGCTGCGTACTGTGAACTTATATTAGTCAGGGTATACCGTGTCTTTCTTTTCAAAATTGTAACAGAATTAGTGATTTTCGAACCATGAGTTTATTCGGTTATTATTCATGAATCAGAAACACAGAAGAGGCCAGAGGAGGCATCCGTCATCCTCATGGAACATTCTCTTTCTGCGCGAAGAGGTCGAAGGACACGATGGAATACTTCCGGACTTCAGAACATGACGGTATGGGCAATAGACGAATTGAGCATCGAAGTCGTCGCGAAGAGCTCCAGAGACGGTCACCGTGTATTCGATTTGTCCATCTTTATTCCAGTTTGAGGACTTGAGAGTAAAGCGGAAGCTTGCCTCTTTTGGGATTTGAGCGATCTTGTTGAGGGTCTCGGCTGGAATTTGAAATTATTAATGTTCTATACGAATTTACAGGATGAAGTATACCTTTGTTGTAGGTTCCACGACATCCCTTGAAGAGGAAGTTGTCGTCGAAGATGTTTCCAATTGCAGTTGAATCATGAGAAGCGAGTGTTTGTTCCAAAGTGTTCAAGAATTCAGAGATGACGGTGTTGGAGTCTTCAGAAGCCGGAGCCAAGTGAT
>GL379804.1:916859-949272 GCA_000143925.2 Caenorhabditis brenneri | reverse complement strand
AAGACATGAATCATCACAATTTATTGACTGGGAAAATGGAAAAAAATACGGAAAACTACCGTAACCACAGAGGAAAAGAGAAGTGTGTGCAATAAAAACGAGAAGTTCCAGCGTGTCACCTCCAACACACCTACGCATGTCGTTCCCATCCAATTTTCTGTACGGTCGATCGTAAAACTTCGTTTTCCATCCATCAACTCCGCCCCTACCCTGATATAAATAGCGCCGACCTCTCCTAAAACTCCAAGACATTCGTCTCAATGTGGATCTATTCCCTCCTCTTGCCTCTCTGCCTTCTGGGAGCAACTGCTGCCCAACCGTTCTACTTCGATGGAAACCATCATCATCCTCGTGGATTCGCTGCCCTGGACGATTCTGAAGCCGTTGTGAAGACCTTCCTGGAGAAGATGACCAAGACCATCGAAACCAAAGATTCTGGAGCCATCGCTGACTTGTTTGCTGAGGATTTCTTCTTCAAAGGATGCAAAGGAGATTATGATAAGAGTGAGTTTTGGATCAAAGTTTATTCTGCATGAATGCTCATTTTCAGATAAGATCGTGGCTCTCATCGGTAAACTCCCTGCTGGAAGTGCCTTCTCATTCACCTTCAAGTCTGCCAAATACCTCTCCGCTGACAAGATCGACTACTCTGTTATCATCTCTGGATTCGGACCAACTCCAATCGAGGCTCAATTCTTGCTCTGTGCCAAAACTGGAAAACTGTCTGGAGGAAGTGTTCCTGCTTGCAAGAGAACTCATTTCCATGGATCTGCCGGAGAAAAACGCTGTCAAACGTCTTGATGCTTCCCACGACTTGGTTGAAGAGTTCATGACCAAGATGGCCAAGTTCTACAAGACTCAAGACAGTATGATCATTGCGGAGTTGTTCCAACCGAACTTCACCTTCAAAAGTTGTGACGTCATCTACAACAAGAAAGAAGCCGTCACAATCATGACTGCTGTCCCATTGAGCAGTAGCTTCACCTACCAAATCACAAGTGTGGCTGATCAAGGAGAGGTTATCGAGTGCAACGTGTCAGTTGATGGACTTGGACAGACCGATGTCCAATTCACCTTCGTTCTGAACAAGCATCACTTGAAGCTGGAAAGTGCCGGGTTCTCCGCTTGTCCAACAGCTCCAACTCCTTCACGAAGACAACTGACTGGTTGGAAGAATCACTTGGCTCCGGCTTCTGAAGACTCCAACACCGTCATCTCTGAATTCTTGAACACTTTGGAACAAACACTCGCTTCTCATGATTCAACTGCAATTGGAAACATCTTCGACGACAACTTCCTCTTCAAGGGATGTCGTGGAACCTACAACAAAGGTATACTTCATCCTGTAAATTCGTATAGAACATTAATAATTTCAAATTCCAGCCGAGACCCTCAACAAGATCGCTCAAATCCCAAAAGAGGCAAGCTTCCGCTTTACTCTCAAGTCCTCAAACTGGAAAAAAAAAAGAAAAAAAAAAAAAAAAAAAAAAGATGGACAAATCGAATACACTGTGACCATCTCTGGAGCTCTTCGCGACGACTTTGATGCTCAATTCCTCTACTGTCCATACCGAAAGGTTCTGAAGTCTGGAAGTATTCCATCGTGTCCTTCGACCTCTTCGCGCAGAAAGCTGTTTGAGGAAGAAGGGGAGGAATGGCTAGAGGATCAATTTGATTTCATGGATGACTTAGACAGAAGTTTCCCAAACAAGAGCGTCTCTGTATTCTTGAACGTCTTGACCGGAAAAATTCGCCACCCTCAGTCTCCAGAAAAAGAAATTGCTAGACAGTTCGCCGACAACTTCGTTTTCAAAGGATGTAAAGGCTCTTATAATAAAGGTGAATTTAAGCAAAAAAAAAAATTCGAACGGAAAATATGAATTCCAAACTATCTAACCTAATAGAAAATAAATTTCAGCCGAGACTCTCAAAAAGATCGCTGAAATCTCTGAAGATGTCATCATCACTCAAAAATCCGCCAAATGGATCAACGACATAGAAATTGAGTTCACTGCAACTGTCCGTAATGTTCTTCCCAATGAGTTTGATGCCCAATTCGTCTACGAATTCAAGAAGCACTATCTCAAGTCGGTGACTAGACTATCGTGCCCAGCCAAGAGAAAGTTCAATGAGGTTGAGCCATGTGTCTTCGGCTTTTTCTGTTTCTGATTCATGAATAATAAGTGAATAAACTCATGACTCTAAAATCGCTCATCCTGTTACAATATTGAAAAGAATGACACACACTAAATATATCTGTCTCAACGAGAATTACGGTATCACAACACCACTTTCTCAGCCAATAAAACAATGCTGACGTGCTCCTCCAGACTCCGCCCACTCTCGCTATAAAAGGTCTCACCTGTTCTCAAACATCAGATCATTCGAAGAAATGTGGTCGACTCTTTTCTTCCTTCCGTGAATCTTGGAATTCGGTTCCTCTCAAATCTCCACCGACTGCTATCGAACTTGCTCAGCAGTTCATGAAAAAGTTCTAAGATGCTCACAATAGCCATGACGACTCAAGACTCTCGTCTACTTTGTTATAATTAAATTCAGTCAGTTCGAAGAAGTTTAAGTGGTACTGTTAAGTTTTTATTGCGTTAATTATCCGTGCTCTTGGTGCAGCAGAATAGTTATTTCAACGATATCGAATTGAATTATGTCTCAATACGATTAGCCTTCAAATGAATTCGTTCTTCTTGTTTTGAAATCAATTCGAGTTGTGTGTATGATAATGAGAATTGCAATTATAATTTATTGAATAAACAGAACCAAGAAATTAATTCTAACAGAACAATCCGAGGTCATCGAGACATGGCTTCGCAAGCGTTCTCTTGGCTGGGCACGATGGAATACTTCCGGACTTCAGAACCTGAAGATATGGACAGTAGACGAATTGGGCATCGAAGTCATCGAGAAGTGCTCCAGAGATGGTCACAGTGTATTCAATTTGTCCCTCTTTATTCCAGTTGGCTGACTTGAGAGCGAAGTTGAAATTGGCTTCTTTTGGGACTTGAGCCATCTTGACGAGGGTCTCAGCTGTAATTTAGAATTATTAATATTCTATATGATTTTACAGGATGGAATATACCTTTGTTGTAAGTTCCTCGGCATCCTTGGAAGACAAAGTTATCGTCGAAAAGTTGTTCGATGACAGATGAATCGTGTTTTGCAATCGTTTGTTTCAAGGAAAGCAGAAATTCGGTAATGATTCCGATTGATTCGGATTCAACATTCAAACGTGGAGCCCTGACGGAATTCTTAGGAATTGAACACACTGGGAAAACGATGCTCTTCAGCTGTTGGCTACTCTTGTTCAGAATGAAATCAGCACTCATTCTAGTTTTCTCAGAGCCATCGGTAACTGCACGGAACTTTATAGACGATCCAAGGTCCTCGACAGATTGGACACTCAAGAAAAGTCCTCCTTCAACAGGATACTGAGCAAGAACTGCAACTATTTGATCCTTGTTCAGTCTATCGTTGCATCCTGTGAATACGAATCCTGACTCGAAAAGTCCAGATATGGATGCGACGTTTTTCGATTTCACTGCTTTATGCAATCTAACTACAAACTTGTTCACCATCTGTTGAGGGGTTTCTCTTCTGACTTGAGGATGAAATTCAGATTTGTGACAAGCCGAGAGAAATCCACTTTGAAGTTTTTTGTCTGTTGCGGAGAGGGTGAATTGAGCAGTCACTGGGGATGTCCCGAATCCAGTGAACGAGACAATGAACTCAATCATTTCAGTTGAGATGAATTTGGCAGAAATGAACTGGATGTTGATCTTGGTTCCAAGTGGAAGCTTGTTTAGGATCGTGGTGGTTTGAACTGAAACGTTTCTTATGTTTGGGTGAATAGTTTTGGAAAAAAACTCACATTTATCATAAGTCCTATTGCACACCTTGAACTCGAAGATTTCAGCAAAAAGATGACCGGTCATTTCGTTCTTGATGCTTTCACTCATCCTCTCTATGAACTTTTTGACGATGATATCCGCGTCCGGAGACTGGAAGCTATGACCGATGAAGCTCAGGTGCGGGAGCATTTTGCATGCTGGTTTACTTCCGACCACTAACTTCTGACTTGTCTTGTTCAGAACAAGCTCCGCAACAAAACCTGGATCTTCAACTCCACCAATTGAAGCAAGGAAGCTGATGGTAGATCCATGATCCGCAAAATCCACAAGAGTGATGTTGAAGTTAGTTTTAGCTGGTAGATAAGCAAGTACATTAACAACTTCATGCTTTACGTATGTGTCTTTGCATCCATAGAAATTGAATTCGGTCTCAAATAACTCCTCGATGACGTTGATCAACCTTCTTTTGAGTGACTTGATGGACTTCTCAATGAAGTTTTGGACCATTTCACGTGATTTGTCTTTAGAAGAGAACTCATGAAAATGAGTTCTCTTGCAAGCAGGAACACTTCCTCCAGACAGTTTTCCAGTCTTGGCGCAGAGCAAGAATTGAGCCTCGATTGGAGTTGGTCCGAATCCAGAGATGATCACAGAGTAGTCGATCTTATCAGCGGAGAGGTACTTGGCAGACTTGAAGGTGAATGAGACGGCACTTCCAGCAGGGAGTTTACCGATCAGAGCCACGATCTTACCTGAAAATGAGCATTCATTCACATTAAACATCGATCCAAAACTCACTCTTATCATAATCTCCTTTGCATCCCTTGAAGAAGAAATCCTCAGCGAACAAGTCAGCAATGGCTCCAGAATCTTTGGTTTCGATGGTCTTGGTCATCTTATCCAGGAAGGTCTTCACAACAGCTTCAGAACCGTCCAAGGCAGTGAATCCACGAGGATGATGATGGTTTCCATCGAAGTAGAACGGTTGGGCAGCAGTTGCTCCCAGAAGGCAGAGAGGGATGAGAAGGGAGTAGATCCACATTGAGAAGAATGTCTTGGAATGGCGTTTCCCGGAGAAAGACTCTTTCTTTTATATGGGGAAAGGGGCGGAGCTTGATGATTCGTCGTCGATTTCTCAGCAGACTGATATTGGAGGAAGACGATACAAATATTGGTTTATTGGCTGGGAAAATAGAAAAAAGCTACAGTAACCCTAACATCTTCGACCAAATTTTTGATCTGAAGGGATGAGGAATATCGAGAATGCACAAAGTTTTTCAATGTCTTGCGAACACAACTGATTTTTCCAGGGATTTTTTTTGAAAGGACGAGGATTCTCAAGAAAGTACAAAGTTTCAGCATTGTTTTATTGGCTGGGAAAATGGTGCTGGGGTACCGTTATAGTTCCTGAGACCAATACATTTAGTGTGTGTCATTCTTTTCGATATTGTAACAAAATGAGCGGTTTGATCAATCATGAGTTTATTAATTTATTATTCATGAATCAGAAACAGAAGAGACCGAAGAGACATGGCTCATCCTCATTGAACATTCTCTTGGCTGGGCACGATGGAATACTTCCAGACTTCAGGACCTGGCGGTATGGGCAGTAGACGAATTGGGCATCGAAATCGTCGAGGAGAGCTCCAGAGATGGTTACAGTATATTCGATTTGTCCGAAGTTATTCCAGTTAGCTGACTTGAGGGCGAAGTTGAAGTTGGCTTCTTTTGGGATTTGAGCGATCTTGGCGAGGGTCTCAGCTGGAAGTTGGAATTATTAATACTCTAAATGTGATCAAAGGATAAACTATACCTTTGTTGTAGGTTCCACGGCACCCCTTGAAGACAAAGTTATTGTCGAAGAGTTGTCCGAGGGCCGATGAGTCGTGTTTAGCAATCGTTTGTTTCAAGATGACCAGCATTTCAGTGATGATGTCAGTTGTATCCTTCACAAGACTACGTGGAGGTTTGGCACCGACGAAGGAGCTCCTAAGTGGAACGAGAGCATGGAAGCGAGACTTCTTGCAAGCCGGGATGAATCCACCTTGAAGTTTCTTGTATGTTGCATTGAGGATGAATTGGGCAGTCAACGGAGAAGCTCCGAATCCAGAGACGGTTACGGTGTACTCGATCAAATCAGTGGCGACGTATTTGGAAGACAGAAGTTCGATGTGGAATTCAACACCCATTGGAAGCTGGGTGAGAAGTCCGACGACACGTTCTGGAATGTTTCTTAGGTGACAAGTGAAGAATGTTTTAACTTACGCTTGTTGTAGGTTCCCTTGCATCCATTGAAGATGAAGTCATCTCCGAAGAGGTTTCCGATTTGTTCAGCGTCTCTCTCTTCAAGACCGGCGACCAATTTCTTCAAGAAGCTCATGACGACGGCTTCGGCATCATTTTGTTGGAAGCTCACTCGGGTTTTATCTTTGGCAGAGAAGCTACGGCCGATATGTCCATCATCACGAAGAGCAAGGGAGTGAGATACTTCGCACGATGAGATGTATCCATTGACCAATTGCTGATCCTTCTTTGACAAGACGAATTCCGCGACGATTTCCGAGGGTCCGAATCCGTTGGCTGACACAACGTAATCAATCTTATCTACAAGATCTCGAGCAGATTTGATGATGATAGAGAACTTGGTCCCGGCAGGCAGTTGGAGGAGAAGTGTGACAATCTTGGCTTTGGTGTAAGTTCCTTTGCATCCCTCGAAGACGAACGATGGTTGGAAGAGCCCGGAGATGATAGAGACGTCCTTGGATTCAATCGATCGTATCATTCTGGAGACGAATTTCTCCACAATTTCATCAGCAGATTGTTCGGCAACGAGTCCATGAAAATGAGTTCTCTTGCAAGCAGGAACACTTCCTCCAGACAGTTTTCCAGTCTTGGCACAGAGCAAGAATTGAGCCTCGATTGGAGTTGGTCCGAATCCAGAGATGATGACAGAGTAGTCAATCTTGTCAGCGGAGAGGTATTTGGCAGACTTGAAGGTGAATGAGAAGGCACTTCCAGCAGGGAGTTTACCGATGAGAGCCACGATCTTATCTGAAAATGAGAATTTCTTTGGATGAAACTTCGACCAAAAACTCACTCTTATCATAATCTCCTTTGCATCCTTTGAAGAAGAAATCCTCAGCGAACAAGTCAGCGATGGCTCCAGAATCTTTGGTTTCAATGGTCTTGGTCATCTTCTCCAGGAAGGTCTTCACAACGGCTCCAGAATCATCCACGGCAGAGAATCCACGAGGATGATGATGGTTTCCATCGAAGTAGAATGGTTGGGCAGCAGTTGCTCCCAGAAGGCAGAGAGGGATGAGAAGGGAATAGATCCACATTGAGACGAATGTTTTGAAATTCTAGGAGAGGTCGGCGCTTTTTATATCAGGATGTGGGCGGAGCTTATGGTTGGAAAACGAAGTTTTACGATCGACCGTACAGAAAATTGGATGGGAACGACATGCGTAGGTGTGCTGGAGGTGACACGTTGGAACTTTTTGTCTTTTTATTGCTGAAATTTGCATGAGAACACATGAATCATCACGGTTTATTGCCAGGGAAAATAGAAAAAAGAAACGGAGAACTACCGTACTCACAGAGGATGAGTGAAGTTCGATGTGTCCTACCTGGGGCAGTAACGAACTAATATAATTAGTTATATTGGCCCGAGCCCTTCTTAGAAATGATTTAGGCCGTGTTCAGGTTTAATCAAGGTCCCTTATGCTCAGCTTAGACCTGAAATAGGCCCGTCTAGATGTGTTCTAGGCCCTTTGCAGGCTCATTTTAAGCCTACTCTAGGCTCTTCCTAGTCCTTTTCCGGACAACAAAATGTGTTGAGACTGTCTTCGTATCCAATTTTTTAAAATTCAAAAACTCAACAAGAAACTACAATTCAAATATTTTTATTCAAATTTACTGGAATTTACTTTGAAACTACATTCAGGAACATAATGTCCCATTATCAAGTAATCAATAGAGTCCACGAGCAAACTCTCTAGATGAACGAGATGATTTTCCCTTCTTGCACGAAGTATAGTGTCCAGAAATCAAGTTTCCTTTCTCAATATGATACAAGAATTCAGCGGTGAAATTATCCCAAATTCCATAAATCTTGACAGTGAACTCCACCAAACCCGAATTTCCGGGCACAAAGTTGGCAGATAGCAGCTCGTAGTCAAATGGATTCTCAGTGTCGATTCTTCCAATTTGAGCCACAGAGGCAGCTGAAAAAAAGGAAGTTTCATTTCATTTGTGTCAAGCTAAACTAACCCTTGTCATATTTTCCTGCACACCCAAGAACAGTGAACCCCTCGTCGAAGAGTTTGGCGACCGCTCCAGAATCATATCGACGAATCACAGCTTTTGCGTTTCTCATGAAAGCCTCCACATGCTCCATGGCGGTGGGAACATAAGCTCCACGAGCAAGACGTTTCTTCTGGCAAGACGGGATACTTCCTCCAAGCAGTTGTTGATCTCCACGACCCAAGAAGAATTCAGCAATCAATGGTTTCTCTCCGAATCCAGTGACCTCAACAGTATACTTGATTTGGTCTTCCTTCACAAGTTCAGAAGACTTGAGGGTGGAGTTGAACTTGGTTCCAGCTGGGAGATGGCTGAGCATGGAAACAACCTTTTCTAAAAATCAAAGAATTATTTTTGCAGTTCTATGGAAAATCCAACTCACCCTTGTTGTAGACACCCTTGCATCCAGTGAAAACAAATCCAGGATGGAAGAGACCAGCGATGACGGCTGGATCCTTTGAAGAGATCGAACGAGTCACTCGATCCAAAAACTTCTGAGCTTCGGCATCCGAATTCAAGTCAGCTGCACGAGCCAAACGTTTCTTTTGACAAGATGGAATACTTCCACTCTCCAATTGTTGATCCTTCTTGTTCAAAATGAATTCGGCAACGATTTCAACCTTGTTGGGTCCAGCAAAAGATACAAGGTACTTGATGGATTCTCCTTGGTCTTCGGCAGATTTCAGAGTGAAATCCATCTTGGTTCCAGCTGGAGTTTGCATGAGCATTCCAACAATCTTAGTCTTATCGTAGCTTCCCTTGCATCCCTTGAAGACAAATCCAGGTTGGAAAAGTCCAGAAATGATGGAAAGATCCTTGGATTCAATTGAACGAGTGATTCTGGCAAGGAACTTCTCGACGGTGGCCTTGGCATCATCTCGAACTGAACGAGTTTTGGAGCAAGATGGAATACTTCCTCCGAGCAACTGTTGATCTCCACGACCCAAAAAGAACTCAGCAACCAATGGTTTTTCTCCGAATCCGGTGACCTCAACAGTATACTTGATTTGGTCATCCTTCACGTATTCAGAAGACTTGAGAGTGGAGTTAAACTTAGTTCCAGCTGGGAGATGGGTGAGCATGGCGACAACCTTTTCTGAAAAGTAAATATTTATTATTGCAGTTCCATGGGGAATCCGGCTCCGTGACATTTCGCTACTGTGACATTTTCAAACCTGACGTTTCACCACCGATAAAAAGCTTCTAGCTATCCTATACCAGATACAAAACGTCAGATTTCAAAATCTCTAGTAGTGAAGTTTCGCGGAGTCAAAAATCCAACTCACCCTTATTGTAGACTCCCTTGCATCCAGTGAAAACGAATCCAGGATGGAAGAGACCAGCAATGACGGCTGGATCCTTCGAAGAGATTGAACGAGTTACTCGATCCAAAAACTTCTGAGCTTCGGCATCTGAATTCAAGTCAGCTCCACGAGCCAAACGTTTCTTCTGGCAAGATGGAATACTTCCTCCAAGCAATTGTTGATCTCCACGACCCAAAAAGAACTCAGCAACCAATGGTTTCTCCCCGAATCCGGTGACCTCAACAGTATACTTGATTTGGTCTTCCTTCACGAATTCGGAAGACTTGAGGGTTGAGTTGAACTTGGTTCCAGCTGGGAGATGACTGAGCATGGCGACGACCTTTTCTGAAAATTAAAGAATTATTAATGCAGTTCTATGGAAAATCCAACTAACCCTTGTTATAGATTCCCTTGCATCCTTTGAAATGGAAACCAGGATGGAAGAGACCGGCAATGACGGCTGGATCCTTTGAAGAGATCGAACGAGTCACTCGATCCAAGAATTTTTGAGCTTCGGCATCCGAACTCAAATCGGCAGCGATAATTGTAGAGACTCCAAGGGAGAGGAGAACAAGAAGAGCTGTGGTCGACCACATGATTAGCGGTAGACTACGTCTGATTGGTTTCGAAGGATGACGTTTCTTTTATATGGAAGGAAAATGAAGAGGTTACGGGGATAAAAGGATAGTAGGGCACGGGAGAAATGGGGTACTGTGGTTGATTTCTTTTGTTGTACTTGATAATATTTCAGGCTCCGCGTCACTTGTCTACTTGCTAATTCGCAACTGCGACGTTTCGCAACTCGGCATTTAGCAACTAGTACAAAATAACGGTGAAGGCAAGATTCACGCCAGAAATAAGATAAACGTGATCATTGAGATCATCAAATAAGACTAGGAAACCATTCTACTTGCCAAAGTCAGTTGCCAAGTGACGCGGAGCCGTCTCGTTCTACTTCAACTTGATTAGTCAATTTCCCGACATATTCTCTTTTTTTCAATTATTCCCTTTGGTTACGGTAGTTACCGTATCCCATATTCCATTTTTTTTCAAATTCCCATACTAAAATTTTATTGCCATGTTTACGACCGTTTCCCACACACATTTGCACAGTTTCATGTCGATTTTTGATTTAATTTTTCCTATTCCTCCAACGTTTTATGATCGGATGACAAACAATCGGAAATAGATGGGAAAGCGGTTGAATGGGGGACCAACCGTTGAGGAAACTGTAGAATTTCAAAACAGTTATTTGAAGAATGGTGAGAGCAGAATGGAGCCCGAGTACTTTTTCAGAAGCAATAAAAGTGGAATTACAAGGCTTAAACGACGAGTTCGGATAAAAGAAATCGAGTTTTGATGTTCAATTCATTTTCAAAATTATTATTATTCATTCAAAATGAGTTCGAATAAAAAGCCTCAACTGTCCTTCTCAAACACTTCCCAATATCTTCCCTTGATTATCGGAGTACCCGGACAATTCAAAACCTCAACAGACGTCAACTTGTGCTTGTAAGAATCCAAGATAATTTTGGCTCCAAAGTCTTCAAGAAGCCCGAAAATATTGGCTACTATTCCAACATCATAGCCGTTTAGATCCATAGAAAATATTATCTCGTGGTTAAATTGTTTCGAGCCAACGTATCTTCTAATAGTTTGCACAGAGGTGGCTGAAAATTGGTTTTCAAAAATATAAAATCACTTCGGAAAACCTTACTTTTATCTAGAATCACTCGACAACCTTTGAAGATGAATTTGTCATCAAAAAGATTCTCGATTCCCTCCTTATCATAAAGACGGATAACTCTTTTTGCACGGTCGAAAAAATGGTTGACAATCCGATTAATGAAAAACGGAGGATAAAAAATGAGTGCAACGAGTATGTTTCTAGCCACACGAGGCTTTTCACATTCTGAAACACTTCCTCCGACAATCAATTGTTGACTTGTTTGATTCAAAAGAAATTCAGCTGGGAAATGAGTTTTGAATCCGGAGATCTCAACGGTGTAATTGATAAGTTCATATCCCACGTGTTCAGATGATTTGAGGGTGGAAGAGAAGTTGGATCCGGCTGGTAAGTGAGTTAGGATCTCCACTGATTTTTCTGAAAATCAATTGGAAATCAATTTGAACCGATTAATTTGGGGAAGTTATTCTGCTGATTGACATGAAAAATACTTGAGAAACAAGGTAGAATTTTCTATAAATTGGTTGTCTGAAAGTAGATGCTTCTGTGAGTGGGTTCTGGAATTTCTAGCCCTCACTGGATCCTGAGAGTCTGGAAATCTTCATCTGAATATCTGACCTCGCCCCCTTATCTACAATGCATTGGCGATTTCAGATTGAGATTTCCAGACTCTCAGGCTCCCGGGAGGGCTGGAAATTTCAGAATCCAGTCACAAAAGAATCTACTTTCAGTTGAAAATTGATCCCAAAAAATACCATCTTCTCAACTTTTTAGGTGAAATGTTGCAGGTTTAGAAGCCATGAGCCTACCTTTATCATAAGTCCCATTACATCCATAAAAAATGAATCCGGGCTGAAAGAGTTCAGCAGTGACTTTTGGGTTCTTGGAAGCAATCGAACGATTTACTCGATCCAAAAATCTTTGGGCTAAATTATTTGAGTCGGCAACAATGCTGGTGAAAACACCAGTCAAGAGGAGAGCGAGAAGAATCTTCATTGACCACATTCTTAGAGTTCTAGAAATTCTAGAAATGTTCTACAAGTTTTCAATGCAGGAAAATAGAGTAGTACACGAGAACAGTTTAGAAGATACTGAACTTTATTAGTTTCACACGATCACATAGAGCATTCACTTGCCAGGACCACCACATGACAGAGACTTTGCTCTGTGCAGTATCTGACTGTTAGGATCATAATGAAGTTCAATTACAAACTCTTTTCCCTGAATTCCCTTGATTGTGACAATTGATTCAATGGTGCTGACTTCAAATCTTGCCATTGACACGTGATATTCGAATGGATCCTTTGGATCAATCATTTCCCAAATGTATTTCAATGCCATCGCTGAAATAATGATTATGGTACTTTGAAAGAAAAAACAGCATACAAACTTTTGTTAATAGTTTCTTGACATCCCTCCAAAGTGAATTTATCATCGAAGAGCAGCTCGAGTCCAGAAGTATCATTATAACACATTTTGTCCCTTGCAATATCCAGTCCATGCTCCAATTGAGCTCTTTCAAGTGGAACTTCACTCCGGGCATCCCGTTCTTTGTTACACTCTTGATTATTTCCATCGACAAGTTGTTTATCGTCTATATGGAAGAACAAGTCAGCTCTGAAATCCTCTCCGATTCCTGTGACATAACATTCCATCTTGATTTGTCGACATCTCACGTGTTCAGATACAACAAATCTAATTGAAATGTCTTTTCCACCTTTCTGCAGGATATCCACAATTTTCTCTGTAAAAAATATATTAGCAAGGGTTCTACTTGCCAAAGTGGGTTGCGAAACGTCGCTGGCAAGTTGGCAAGTGACGCAGAGCCAGTTTCAGCACCTTCACTCACCCTTATTATATTCTCCTTTGCATCCTTTGAAAACGAAATCAGGTCGGAAGAAATTAGCAATCTTTGCTGCGTCCTTTAAACCGATTACCTCCAACAGATTTTTTAAGAATGGTTCAGCAATATGATCCGAATAAATGCTCTGAAAATACAAATTTATAAAAGATTTCAGTAAGATTTCCTCACTTCTCTCTTTTGAACTACATCTTTGTAGCAATTCACTGCCTCTCCACTGATCAATTGTTGATCGAATCGGCTCAAAAGAAAATGAGCAAGAAAAGGTTTTCCGAATCCAGTGATCTCAACTCCATATCTGATTTCTCCATTTCTCTTTTCTTCGGAATATTTGAGTTTAGAGGAGATTTGGGTTTCAGCTGGGAGTTCACTGAGCATTTTGACTACTTTTTCTGAAACGAGGTAAGTTTGAGATGAAGTAACTCTGGAAAATGAGAATACTTTTATTGTAGCGTCTTCGACTGCAGCCTCTGAAGCTGAAACTCGGCTGGAAGAGTCCAGAAATGATGTCGACATCCCTGGAAGCAATCGAACGAGTGACTCGATCAATGAACTTTTGAGCCTCCGCATTCGGCCCGGGACCAGCAGTGAAGATTATCGAAACTCCAACGCAAAGAAGAAGCAGAAGAGGTGTAGTCGACCACATTTCAGTGGGAAGACTGATTTCTGTGCGAAATTTATTTACACTGAAAACTAGTATAAGGGCACTCGGTCACGCTGAAAAGCTATCAAAGTCTGTTTTCATAACTTTTTTATAATTAGATTTGACAATTTTGTTCACTTTTCCTGATGGTATTCACTGATTCAACATTCTCAAATGATCAAAATCCAGGAGCTCATCAAAATCATCATCTCTCCTTTGTGGTCTCCGTCTCAGATTTTTTGCAGATACCCATGCAATTCCATTTTTGAAAGTGTTGATGGGACGATTGAGAAGTGTTCGGAATCTGGAAAATATAAGTTGAACAAAAAATTCAATGAAAATTCTTACTTCTCTTTTGCAGCTGTCAAAATTACTCTGTGCATTTGCGCGTTTTGAGGAGCGTTTGGAAGAGCAACTTGGTTTCTTTGATGGGCTTGGTAATCTGGGAGTCTTCTGGACTGTTCAATATGCCCTAGATTATGGTTATCCAAATGCGGAGCTACCGTAACCATCTGAGCATTTTCTTGAGCCACCAATTCACTTTTCCGATTCATAACCATCTCCAAAGCTTTCGAACTTTTACAATACATCAAAAGTTGCTCATCCAAAAATCCAAAAACAATCTCATCCACCAACTTTTCAACGGCATCTTTCAATCCGAATTTCACTGCAACACTCAATGAATCGACAGCTTGTTCCATTGAAGTTGAGGTCTGTTTAATGAGATCTTTCTCCATTATTTTCAACAAATGAGTCAGTTTCAGTTCAGTTGCCACGTGGATTATTTCAGCCGCTTGATTCATGGAAACTTGTGCAGAGTAGTGACGACTTCCGGTGAGGAGTTCATAGAAAACTTTGGCTGATGATTCACTCATTTCCATTAGATCGATGATTTCTGGATATGACTTCTGGAAAAATTAGAGCTTATTGACTTTCAAAGTAGGTCATGTATAACCAAAAAAGTGCATCAAAAACTCGTAAACTGCATAATCCTTTCCGAAACAACCTGTGTTCTCGGAACGATTCAGTGTGACGTAATGTCCTTTTGTTGAACTTCCGTATGATAGGAAACAGTGTAGTTTATGGCCTACTTTTTTTTCAAATTTGGAATAAAACAACAGTTTTTGCCTCTTTTTTTGAACGAAAAGACATATTTGTAGAGCTTTTTTTACAATGAAAATGCATTTTCAACTAAAATGTTCAAAATTTAACTATGAAATTGTTTTGTAAGCCAAAAAGCACAATCTATTATTGTCATCTCGTAAAGCTTACGCTCTCCCCTCTAATTCATTGACCTTGAACACTTGCTTTTCTTTCGAAAACTTGGTATAGGCCACGCCCCTCTCACCGAAATTCTTTCGCAATGTTTAGCCTTGACAGATGGTCAGCACCTGCGCAAAATAAAGAGAAAAAATCTGAATAGCCAGCTGCTTTTAATTTTGAGTTGGACACCTAGAACTGTTCAAATCCCATGTTCACAAGTTGTTTCGATCAGTTTTTAAAGTTATCATTTTTGTGATTTACAAGGGAATGTTTTTCTCTTTTTTGTGAATTGAGAATTTTCTACAAATTTGTGTGTGTGTCTGGAAGTAGATACTCCTGTGAGTAAACTCTGAAATTTCCAGCCCTCACAGGGGCCTGAGAGTCTGGAAATCTTCATCTGAAAGTTGCCATACATAAAATACAATGAATTATGGGGCGGGTCAAATTTCCAGTGGAAGATTTTCAGACTCTCAGGATCCAGTAATGGCTGAAAATTCCAGAATGCACTCACAGACTTTCAGACCACTAATTTATAGAAGCTTCCCAGCTCATGCGAAAAAAAACATTCCATTGTAAGCAAAAATTTCATAAATTCATATCAAAATTTTGAAGTTCTCAACCAGACACCCTTACCATTCCCATTACAAAAAGTCGATTCTTGTCGACTAGAAAACTCTTTTTCCCGCCATTTTCAGTCATCCAAACTTCAACAGTATCAGTGTCCATCTGTCCTCCGAATGTCCATTTGTTAGTGTCCTCCTCTTTCGTCATTTTCATTTTCACTTCTTCTTCTTCTTCTCCTCCGATTTTCCTCCTTTATCTACTCCTATCGCGTTTCCCTCTCCTGCAATAAGTCTTCTCATCCTCTTCTTCATTTTTTTGGCGTCTTTTCCCTCGGAGAATATCCAGTTTTATTCCCTCCGGTCGGAGGAGAAGATGCTGGTGTTCTTTTCGGAAAAAGTTTTCGAAATTCGGACGTGTCCCCGAAAAAAAACTCACCGAAATTTCAATTTTCCACAGCCGATTTCTGACGATTTTTCTAGATTTTTCTCAATTTTCTCAATTTTACCCAAAAAATGATTTTCAAATTGTTCCAGTGACCATTTGAACTCGAAACGTGGAATTCCAGGTGCCACGTGGAAAACGATTAGGATCAGTTTGTTGAAATTTTTGAATTATTTCCGACATTTTCCGAAACTATGATTATAAAGGTGAGTTGGGGATGTTTTCTCTTATTAAATTTTCGGCAAATTGCCTGAAAACTGGGCAAGTTGCCAGCAAAAACAGCAATTTGCCACGACAGCAACTTGCTGTTTGCTTGCCTTACGCATTTAGCAAGCTATCGGCAAACTGCCATTACGTAAATCGGCAAGTTGCTTGTGCAGTTTTGCCAGCTTGCCGATAATTCCCTGAGAACATGTTCAATTTCAGGAATACCGTATCCCATTGCCTCTAACAGTGGACGAGTTCGAACGTGGACTCCTTTACGCCGTCTCCGCATGCAGTCGTAACGAAACGGGCGGTGGAGAGGGTGCCGAGTTTCTGGTACAAGAAGAATTCACAAGTGATACATTACGTCCGGGACAAACTGTCACCGGTACATACACGAAAAAGATTTATCGTCTGAGATCCAAAGCTCCGTGGGTTCTCCAGAAACTTCTGCCACCAGAAGCTTTCGAAATTCATGAGGAGAGTTGGAATGCCTATCCGTATTGTAAAACTGTTCTTACTGTGAGTTTTTGGAATATTTTTTCGATGATTTTGACCGGGTTTTCTCATTTTAGAACCCAGGATACATGAAAGAAAACTTCCATCAAGTCATCGAAACCCTCCATTTACCTGATAATGGAACCACAGAAAATGCGTTGGATGGTCCGGAGAAACGAGAAATCGTTTGGGTTGATATTGCGGATAATGATGTTTTTGGATCGAAGAATTATAAAAAAGAGAAGGATGCGAGTATTTTTGAGCCAGAAAGTGTGGAAAGAGGACCACTTGATGAGGATTGGATTGATGAACATGATCCAGTGAGTTTCTTTTTTAAAGGAGAGCCAGAGGGAAAAAATGACCATAATTACCATAAAATGATAGTTCTAACCGTGAAAAATGACTGGTTCTCGAGCTACGACGTTTTTGAAGTCAACCGCATTAATATATGACAGTTTCAAGCAAGCTGACGACTCGGAAAATATGTTTTCGTTTCCTTCTATAAATTGTATCCACTTTGAAACCATGAAAATGTGTTTTGCACTTAGTTTCTCATTAAAATTCCTCCAAAAATTAATGTATGTCTTCAATTAAAATGCATTACCTGCAAGCGCACCACCATGTCAAATTGCAGAAAATTCTACAAAATGAAACTACCGTACTGCCTTACCCTTTCCTTGATATAACTTCTTCAGACTTCATTATTTTCAGATAATGTGTGCCTACAAACTCGTATCATGCCATTTCAAATGGACGGGTCTTCAAAGAATGGTGGAGAAGACAATTCACAAGCAGTATCCACGTGTCTTTGGATTGATGCATCGTGATGCGTATGTTCTTCTCGATGAATGGTTCAATATGTCAATGGAATCGATTCGTGAATACGAGGAAGAGACCGCCCAAGTGCTCCGTAAACAGTTGGCTGAACCGGAGAAACGTGGCACCACGTGTAATGATGATGATAACAACAATAAGTGAATCAGAATAAAGAATCTTTTGCACTTTTCATTTCTAATGGCAAAATTAAGCAAAATGAGACCAAAGGGGGACAAAATTTCGATGAGTTTTTGAAGAGGCAAATGCGAAATCATGGCACACGTTAGAAAAACCTAGAAGCTTATTACCTAACGACTAACAAACAACAAAACTATACATCGGGAACAGGGTTATTCTTGTCGGGACCCAGGAGAAAAGCGTAGACGGCATAAGTATGACATGAGGCGCCTGTAACAAGATGAGATTCAGACAGTTTCAGATGTTGTTTAACTCACCAAACAACACAAAAAGATGCCAAATGGCATGTGCAAAAGCTATAATTCCATCCAATTTGAAGAAAACAACTCCAACTGCATACATCATCCCACCAATCATCATCCACTCCAATCCCGTTCTATCATTCATTGTGAATATTGCGACAGACGGTCCGGCGGCAATGAAGATATAGAGGATGGTTTCGAGGGTTTTGTATCTCTCGTGAAAATTGTATTGATAGAGGATTCCGAGTATTGCAAACACCCAGATCATCCATTTCAAGTTCAAGCCAGGTAGACCACAGTGTCTGAAACTTCCGGAAGTGTCAGAAGGCATATAATCTCAAGGAATTATTGGCAAGTCGCCCTGAAAATTTACCAGCTTGCCGCTGAAAACGGCAAGCTGGTAAATTTGCACGGCAATTTGCTGATTGCTTGCTACATGCTTACGGCAACCATAGGCAAATTGCTCAACGCTCGGCAAGGAAACAGCAATTTGTTGTTGCGGCAAAATCCGTTTCCTCAAGCAACTTGCCCAATTTTCCTGCCACTTGCCGTTGTGTGCAAGCAACTTGCCGTTCGTGCTGGCAATTCGCCAAAAATTTTTGCCAAAATGCGGCGAATTGCAGCTGACAAACGGCAAGCTTGCCAAAAGTTTCCCGAGTTGGCTTACCGTAATGTCAACCATGGAGTATAAGAGGCAGCTATGAACAAGTATATAGCTGCACGATCACAAATGTGCAAGTAATATCGAAGTTTTCGGTGTCTGGAAATAATTTTGGCTAATAACGAAGTTTTGATGAAGTTTTCCTTCAACTCACTTATTCTCTTGTCTGAATAACAGTTCACAAAAATGATAGACGGTGCTAGAAGTGAATAAAAGTGTGGTGAATATTCCATAAATCACCATTAAAATGTGTTGAAGCTCTCGATGGGCGTATGCACACATAAAATAATAGAAAACGAGAACGGAGGGACCGATGCCAATTGCATGGGATACTGTATTCGCGACATGTTCATGGGGTGTCGGCTCGTATGCTTCTCCTTTACCAGCCCGTCGATTTTTATAGGAGATCTTGGGTGGGGGTGTGTCCGGGCTGGAAAAAAACGGAGTTCTGATCGAAGAAGCCCTTATAATAGAGGACTCACTCAACAATACCACAGCTACCGCTCATCTTTCATGTGTCCCCGGAGACAAAGTTTGGCTGTAATTCGTTTTCAAAAAATGGTCTGGATGCTCAAATGAGCCCGGTAAAAAATGACAAAGGGAGTTTATCCCGTCAAAACAAGAATTCAAAAAAAAAGCAAGCACACAAACAGAAAAACAAATTTTATTCATCCAAAAAACTAATGACTATGAGCCGAGGAAATCGACATATCAACTTCCGCCACACCGAATGAACTCGTTGATCTTGCGATGAGAATATCTGATGCCACGTCATAGTCTCCATCGTATCCAACCACGTCTTCCTCTTCCACGTCTTCAATAGCTCGTGGAGTTGGAACCAAGCTCCCGTCAGTACGAACTACAATCACTCTTCCCATTGAGTTTCCTTCGATAACTTCTCCTTCACTCAAGTCCGAAGGTACTGTACTCATAGGGGAAAGTAGAGGAGACTTCTGGGAGATGAGTTCTTCCACTTCTTCCACTCTTGGTGTTATCAGAATTCGGCAATTTGTACCGATTTCAGCGGTCTGAATCTGGAAAATAAAACCTTATATAGAAAGGCATCCGGGAGACTCACCTGCACTTTCTCTTCCTCTTCTTTCTCTTCTTCCTCCACTTCATCTGTTTGAATTTGTGCATCATTTTTCTGAATTCGTCTTGCTCTTGATAAGATTTTTTTCGGAGGAGATTCCACGGCAAACGTGACGTTTTTCTGCGGCTCAGGATGTCTGTGTGACACGGGTTTTGGCACAGGTTCCATCGGAATTTCAGGGATTCTACTGGAAGATCGTCCAGGTTGACTGCTCACCCATTCCATATCATCCGTCTCATCCGTATTCTCATAGAGTTGATCGACTTGCAAAGGAGGAATTCCAAATGGAACTGGTGCACGTGGAATGTCTTCTTCTACGTCTTCAACTACTACTTTTACTTTTTTAGCTATCACTCTTTCGCCAGACAGCTCTCCATTCTCTGATTTATTCCTGTCTTTTGAAGATCCTTGCCCAGAATCCCGATCTGTGCTTCTCGAACTTCTAGATTTCACTGAAAAACAAAGTGGATGATTTCACGACAAGTCATAAAAGAAACTCACACATCTGGTTAACACATTTGAGTTCTTGACGACTCAAAAGTTTCAAAATTTCGGATTTTTCACCGAAATTTATGAAGTTTTTCAGAGATTCCTTGATTTCATTTTGTAGTTTGAGATATCCATTGAAACCCGCTTTTCTGTCACTTTTTGGCATATCAAGGGTGAGGAGACTGTAATTTTTTTTTGTTTTTCAATGTTTTTCGGTCATTTCAACAAGACTTTTGATCAGTATTTGGTATGCAGCTCATTAAAAAGTGTTCATGTATAATTTGGTTTTTTTTTCAACTCTCCCAGGATGATCTTGGGTCTCCGAGCGCTTGGATTACGGTACAGTATTCAGAAATCTTCACTGGCAAGCTCTAGACGATTAACCTTCCGGAACATTCTTCCTCTTTCCAGTAATTTCTAGAAACGCCAAACAAATAATTAGATGAGAAATGCAGTTTTCAAAAGATTTGGCGGGAATTCAAATTTCGGAAAGTTTGGGCGGGAGTATTTTCTGTTCAGAGTCAGTTATTTACCTTGAATTCTACAGTATCCCATTTCGATTTCTAGTTCTTCCAAGTTTGTTTTTTGTTACAAATAATCAAAAATTGTTTTCTTAAAACCATTTCAACCTTGACTCCTAATTTGTGTGCTCAATAGACTCTTTCTAAATCCAATTTCTATATTTCTTTTACCACTTTTTCAAGGCATTATCCTATTTGGAACCAATTCAAAATACTCACACTGTATGAAAATCATCATTGACATCTGTCTTCTCCAATTCTCGACTCATTTGATGCACAATCCGTTTTGATTTGAGATCCAAGTCCACATTGGACTTCATTTTGTTATTTTTAAATATTTAGTGTTATTGCAGATTAATATTTACAATTTTCAAGTAATATACTATTTTAGTAAATTAGAATTCATTAGTGACTTTAGTAATTGACTTAAAAGTCAAGAGGATCTCATTAAAAATCCATAAAGGAAGATATCCCAAGTCATCAAACAATGCGTCAGGCACGGAAAGTGTGTCAATGAGAAAGATCAGACAAATTGAAGAGGTATCAGAGATAGAATGAGAGTGGCAATAAGAAGAAGAGACGGAGAGTATTACGAAGATGCCCCCAAGAATTTATAAAAGGAGGTAGACAAGAAGACGGTGGTGTCCTTCTAAAAAGAGAGAGAGAGGAATAGGGAGTGTCAATTGATGATTGGTAGACAAGACAACAAAGGAATGCGTCATTAATTTGCAACAAGAGGAGATGAATTGATAGACACTTTTCCCTTTTTTTGATAACGGGAAGAGAAGCTTCTGATTTATTGTGTTTCGGTGTCTGTGTTTATGTGTTTGCAGCAAGAATTATTCGTAATAAACATTTTTAAAGGTGCATTCTCTTTATTAGTAAGGTGTTACTGTAGTAAGAAGTTATTCCGAACTTGTAAAGTTTTGCAAACTAACTGATTCTAGTTTGCGAAGCCTTGATTAGTGTTCAAACGTTCAAATTTTGGTTACCGTAGTAGTTTTTCGAATACTTCAGTGACCGATGATACACTTTTCATTGATAATAAAGACTCACGGTCCGGCAAAATCGACGCTGGGCTCGAGCAATTCTCTATGATTTTTTCGAACTTATCGTAGGAAAAAGTGTTTTTGAACACGCTGAATCCAAAAAAATTGGTTTCGATAGGACTCTATTACTTAGTTTTTGAGACAATGCTCACTGGTGTTAGGAAGCATAGCTAGCGGCTTCTTTTAGCCTATCGTCCTGTTTTTAGAGGCAGGCTTTACTGGGTGACCATAGGCTTCGAAGCTATGAATATGCCCACAACCACATTTTGACAACTCACTCAAACTTCGTATTCTCCCTCCAGAATCCACATTTTCCATATTCTGAAGTTCAGCTCGAATTTGAATTACGGTAAAAGTTTTTCAAATTATTTCCTGGTGAGGATGACTACTTTAGTTGGTGTCCGAGTAAGATCTAGGTATTTGAGGTTCAAGTTCAAGACATTTTTTTCAAATTGCTGAAAATTTATCGGAGAAACTTTATGCAAATGATTTTTCCTAGATAGGTAGTCTAAAAAATTTTTGCTAGCTCCTTCATTAGTCTGTCGTTTTCGAAAACATAAAAAGTGAGCCAGGCATTGTAGAGTAACGGTAGACTTCGAATGCACCGACAATCACATCTGTTTTCAGTTGACAACCCACTCAATATTCAAATTTCCCCTCCAGAATCCCTGTTTTCCATATTGGGAAGTTCAGTGAGAGTACAAACAGCTGTTCTTCGATTTGATATTTGGTTGTTATGTAGATGTTTGATGAGAAAGAAGTATTGATGTGTGATCACAAGTATTAGGAGATATTAGGGTTACTGTAGATTTATTACGGGACAGTTATAATTAGTGGTAGTAGTTGTATTATAAGAAGAAAAATCTAGAAAATGGTTTTCTGGTATTCGCACTAACTCTCGTGGAGATGCTTCTCATGAAGGTGGCTTGACCTTTCCAGTAATAGAAGCCCATCAAGTACTGTATGTTCAGAACATCCTCGTGTCTCTGTTGCCTTCAAAGCTATGAAAAAAGTTTTAGCTAATGAAATGTTCAAAATGCTTTTCTTAGCATTTTATCAGTTGGAAATTTTTTGGTGGCTTCAAAGACAACTGTGATATGCTGCTCTGAACACACAGTACTCGGTGGACCAATCCTGTAATTGAGGTCCATGTTCCGAGCAGCATATCTCAGTTGCTTTTGAAGCTAGAAATAAAATTTCAACAGGTAAATTGTTTGAAATGCTTTGCTTGAAATTTCTTTAATTGACCACATTTTGAAATTTGTGAAGGCAACCGAGATATGCTGCTTTGGACATACAGTACTTTATCGTAGAATTTATGGTAGGACGTTGACCTACTAGATTTATTGCAGCTGCAAAAAAAGCGTAATACTTGCCTTGCATTTATTATATTCAAGGATGAAGTTGGCTCAATGAGAAAGTGGATACTCGCAAATTTCATCTCTCAGATCTAGGAACAGGCCTACAAGATTTCCCAAACGCATTCACAGTTCCAGAATGGCCACTGGGTGCTAATTTGAATTCCGATACAGTACAAAACTGAGAGATGTTGTAAAAGTTGTTAAAAGAGGATCCGCGACCAGAGCATTTATAGGAAAATCTTCAAAATATTGAATCTGTACCCAACTTGCTCTCTCTTTCCTCCCCTATCTACCTGTATTATATTCTCATTACCTCTGCTCCTCCTCCCTGCTCCCAAAGTCTCATCCTTATTCCTCGTTTTTTTTTCCGAAGTAAGAACAGGAGAAAATGCATAGGAAGTGAGCAAACATAAATGCCTCTTCTCTTCCTTCTTCCCTTTTCTCTTATCAATTTACTCTTCTCTCTTCGTTTTCGTCCCCTACTTTGAGCTAATGATGCACAATACGTATGACTGAATGGACTGTTTATTGATTTTGCTTTTGTTTTTTTTTTTCATTTTGTGATACGGAGGGTGGGTATTAGGTGATTTTTGAGAGGAGAGAATGGTGTGATCGGTTATTGAGCTGTTTGGAAGAATTCGTTTTAGTTTTTTTCAACTGATAGGAACTATAGAATGAAGGCTTCATGACAGTTGAATAGTTGCTTTTAGGTGTACTTTTTTCCGTTTTTGTCATTCAGTACACTTTACTTTTCCAGCCAATAGTTTGAGCTGGAAAAGTGTGAGAAGTTAAGAAAAGTGGGAGTTGTGTGACTCATTTATTAATTTTTGAGATCAAGGAAAAGGGGAATTTTCGAAGATTTTATTTACTTTATGGAGTCTGAATGACTCAATAATACTGAATACCTTTCTTTTTAAAACTAGATTTTTCAGTTCTTGATTGCACTTTTATTTAAATCAAAGAAGAATTCCTGTTACAGTAATCTATATCTTTTTAGCTTCAGAGCAAACTTTGTTTTTCTAAAATTCTAATGTGAATATGGAACACTCAAGATTTTTCAGTGCTTAACTGTACTTTTACTTGGAGAGAAGAATAATATCAGCTACAGTAATATAGCTCTTTTTGCTCCAGCTCAAAATCCATTTTTTCAAAAATTCCAAACAAAACTTTCGTTGTCAAATTTCTCGTTCTGAATCTCAGAAGCTAATACCGTAACCCAGTCTCATCTTATCGTTCCCTCTGTTCATCACCTCCATCCCACCAATCATGCGAATTTCCGGCTATCATCAATCAATGCCACTTCAAATCGCTGTCACTTCTTCAAAAGGAAGGCGTTATCCGTAATTAGGACATAGGAGAGCCTCTTTTATTCCGTCTTCTTTCGTCATTTTCATTTTACTTTCTTCTCATTTTTCCATTTTCCATTTGACCCAAACTCAATCATAAATCATCCGAAAGGTTGGTTGTGCTCCTCTCTTTCTTATTTCCTAACCTTCGTCTCTTTTTTCAATTTCAAAATTTCACCAAAGCTATATTCTTCTAGGTCACAAAAGAAGGTTCACACTGGAAGAGACGGCGTGAGATGAGAAGACTCGACGGATTATGTCGATAGTCTATCTCGTAACAATTTATGTCATTTTATTGTTCTACAGTGAGTTTTTTGTAGTTTTTTCTTTTTTGGAAAGAAGAAGTGAGTTCTATTCGATACCCCGCATTATAACTGGCCGCATTGAAACTGTCCCGTAGTAGAACCGATGCATCTGACAACTCAAAATTCAAGGAAATGTGTAAGACCACATTGTTATATTCTGTACAAAAACTGAGCCCCAAGTCGTAACTGGGAGCTTAAATATAGACCGGTTCTGTTCCGGGAAGTTCTAATAGGGGACAGTTATAATGCGGCCAGTTCTAATGCGGGGGAGCAGCGTTCTACTCGGCGGTATGCTAAATCAGAACTGTCCCGAATCAGAAATGTGTATATCTCAAAAGTGGGGGGAGCTAGAAAAAAGTTGTCAACTGCAATTTTGCTCTAAATTTGATTTCAAGAAAGTTTGCAGTTGACAATGTTTTTCTAGCTCCGCCCACTTTTGAGATATGGACAGTTCTGATTCAGCATACCGCCTTCTATTCACATATTATTCCTGGTATCTCAGATCCCACAACACTGTCTTGTCGCGTCGAAGAGTGTGCAGCATGGTTTCAGAAAACCAAGGATTACGAGAATCTCGTTCCGAAAGCCACAGAAAGATATTGTCAAGTACTGCAGACATACCTAAAATGTATGAATGATACACAGAGATTCTGTCATGGAAATCTACGGTTTCATTCTTCGGAACTAGTTATGAGAAGGCATTGGAAAGAGTTTGAGTGTGAGAAGTGGGAGTCATGTAATGACAGTAATCCAGTAAAGAAGAGACCTCTCAACACGTGAGTCAAAATATCAGGGAATCTTTTCAACGAAGTTTTCAGATGCTACTTCAATCCGCCTCCATCCAGTCGCAAACTGAAATACTGTTCTTTGTTTGGTGATCCTCATATAATTATGTTCAACGGAACTACCCAAACATGCTCAGAAGAAGGCGCTCGTCCTCTCGTTGACAACCGTTATTTTCTGATTCAAGTCACCAATAAAAACGTGCGAGGAGAAGCGTTGACTACTACAGTAACCAAGGTTACTGCTCTGATTCGAAAACATAACTGTACATCTTTTCTGAGATACGAAGCAACTTCTGATGAGGAAGGACTGCCACGTGGATTCGTAGATGGGACAACGTACCAGTTGCCTGCTAATTCCAACTCAAACTCCAACTCTGTGGAGGTGTTGTGGCAGGACAAGACATACGTGGAGATTGCTCTTCACTTCATTCACTCTTCCATTCATATCAGACGCCAAGGACCTTATTTATCTGTATCAGTAAAAGCTCCCAGTATTGTTTTGGAGACTGAAAGTGACGTAGCACAGGAAATGTGTTGGGCAGGTTGCCGTAAAAGTTCTCAGATACTATCGGAGACTGCTGTAGAAATGCCGAAAAAGTTTTCAGAGTGTTATAATAGACGGGTTCATGTTCCGAAAAAAGTTGCAGAAGGTTGGTATCTATGAAGAGTTATCAAGACGATTTTAAGAAATTCAGATCGTTGTAAAAATGTTGGAACTTCTGGAACTTTTTTCGATGCATGTGTGTTTGATCTCATGTTCACAGGTAATTCCTATCCCTCACAATTTCCACAGGGTCCCCAACAGTGCGGTATGCAAGTGCGCTTTACTGAGAAATGAAATTTCAAATTGCTAGTTTTAGGAATTTTTTGTAGAACTTTTTTGCATAATCCGTGGCATTCCAAACTAGGAAAAATGTTCAGATTGGGGCGTAAAAAGTTGATTCTAGGCGGCCTGCTTTTGTTTCTCAGCGAAGCGCATTTGCACTCCACACTTTTTGACCAAAGTTTTCAGGCGATGATTATCTTGTGCATTTGGCCCGTAATGCTCAATCAGATTTCCGTCGCTTGGCTCCTCATCATTTTCAATCTCAAGTTACTCAACAACGTGTCAGACTACACCAACAAATAAAAACTTTGAATCATTCTGAATTCCAAATATTTGAAAAATGTATACCCTCTTTCTCATTTAGTATTGTTTCTCCTGCTTTTCTTGCCACACTTCTTCTCCTGATACCCATGGTTTAGACCCCCTTTCCACTCCTTAAAAATACAAAAAACCTCTACAAACCTATAATTTCAGAACTGATCTCATTTAATTTTTAGTGTTACGGGTTCCCACTTTTCAATTAGATTTTGAATTTTTTCTTGCTTTCCCTCTATCATGCTCGTTCTGTTTTTACGAAAAGAAAACATGAGAATAAATGCTACAGTATCAACGAAATGTTTCATATGACTCGCATACTGTGCGCGTCAAAGCACGAGAAATGCGTCGTTCCGCGAAATATATTTTTTCATAATTTTTTTTTCTTGAAATTTGAATATTCTTTTTTTTCGGTTTTCTACCCTTTCTTCGTCCCGAACAACTGTTTCTCTTGAGTTTGATGATTTTAGTGTCTACGAGACGCATTTTCAGTCATATCACCCTTTTCAAAAGTGCGGTTTGTCAGGTTTTGAGTTTGAGTTCTTTTTATTTCCTGCATAAATTAAATTCGAACGTTTTCACTATTTGCAAGTCATGGCTGGAAACTAGGTTTAGTTTAATTGAATAGAGTTTTCTTTCTTTCCACAGATAGATTAGTTTTCAAGTGGATTTGTGAGTCATCGTTTTATTTTCCTCATCTCTAGGTTTTCTTCCTCTTCCATATCCTTTTCTCACTATGATCGAATACAAAAAATGTTTTTCTTTCCGAGAAATATTGCTAGAGGCGGTTTTCATTCGTCATTTCTGCTCTTTTTGTGTTTTCTCTATTCGTCAGAATCTTTTTTCTCATTATTTCTTCTATCTCACTCGAAAAGTGTTTTTTCTGTTCTCTTTTTTCCCTGTTGAAGTTTATCCGGCACATGCAATACTTTTTCGTTAACTAAAAAACAGAATCGAATGAAAAGAGAAACACTTCATTAATTCACTTCAACACACAACACACACTCTACCAAATACTTATATTCTACATTTCTATTGCTGCCTCAAGTATTCACCGATAGTGTTATAAATACATTCGTACTGCTTCACAGTGTATACCATACTTGGTCGCTGTTGTCGTGATCGATTCACTTCGCTATAAAAATGAGAAGAAAAGTGTAATGATCACTTTGTATTCCATACCTGAAGATGTCGATTATTCCTTCCGATTCGAAACGTGATATAACGTTATCCGTACAAATGAATACGCCGGTTCGGCCGATTCCGGCACTGAAATTTCGAAAATGTTATTTAAAAAACAGATTGAAATCTTAGAATTGAAAATGTACTCCTAGTGATTTTTTTCCGTACTGGATGTTACTTCGGGTTTATGTTCTCATTCTCTAAACGACAGAAATTTCCACAAAAAGTTCCTTGAAGTAGAATTTCAAATTTTCCTTAATTTCAGTTCGGTGATATTATTCCGAAAAACTCGAAATAATTGTATCATTATTGATCGCCACGAATCCCTTTTGGCCTAGGTATGATATAACATTCGCTCATGTAACTCTAGTACACTTCGAAGTTACTTCATGAGAATACTTGTTTTTCTTTTCTTTCCGGGTCAGTGTTTTTCAGTCGTTCTTTCAATTCCAATGATCATCAATTTTATTGAATGACTAACCCTATAAAATACACCTGCCATTCTATGTTTTTTTGAGGATTGATATATTCAACCGACCAGCCAACCCTTTCACAAAAAAACAATTTGTTTGTTGTGTACCCTCTTTTTTCAACCCACTTCCCCCTCCTCTTCTCCGCTCCAATCACCACCCCAACACACCCTCTCACCTGCAGTGCACAACAACCGGTGACGTGTATTGTCGTCCGCGAACTTGGAGCAAAAACTCTAGGAAGCTCGCGATTCGCGGCGTATCGTTATCTTTCCAATCTTTGTATTGCCAATGAGACACTTTCACATGACTTTGAGCACTGCTGTTGCGGCTTTTCCGACTACTTTTGGCGCTTCCTCTGAAGTAGGAGGACGTCGGAGAAACGTCAAACTCTCGGTGCACCCAGCTTTTTTCTTCGAGTTCGCAAACAACTTTCACCTCGACGTTCCCATATCTTGATGTTTTCCCCATCGCTGATGGCCAGTATTCTCCACATTTTTGCTGGAAAGAGAGATATTGAGGTCTCATTTAGGATTCCCTATAAGTCTTCTCAATAGAACACCTAAGTGCTAATAATCTGTGAGCACTTTACTGTGGATTCTGACTATTGTGATAATCGTTTTGACTTCTGAATTAAACTTTCGATCTGTTATTCGGACGAAAAAATGTTTTGTTTGCTATAAAAGCCTTTATTTAGCACTCTTCATAATTTCGAAATTTTTGTTTTCAATAGCTTTGCCTGGTGCCGCCCATCGTACTACTCAACATAAAAGCGCTCTGTCCCTATGTTCAGATTCTTCTGTCCAATCACTTTCATCGCAATATTTCGAAACCAAAGTTTCCTAATATTGACCTTTGAAATGGCAGGGTCTTTTAAAAATGTTTAACAAATTTTAACAGCGTCAAACGGCCATATCAAATTTGATACGAAACGGGTTTTGACGTTCTCGAACAATCAGGTGACTCTCCCCTACCCCCGTCGATGCGGGGTGATTACGTTGGCCATTTAAAAAGTGTTTCGTGTCATAAGATGGACTACCAGTGGTCGTCCGTTTCCGGTGCATTTTCTTTATCTTCTGCCTACGAAAACAGTATTAGGTCATTCTGTTCTCGTATCTCAAGAACATTTTTAGACGAAGATCATCTGGAAGAGCTATATTTTCAGTGGTTTCTTCTGCTTTGAGAATTCAAAATTTTCAGAAATGTCAATCTGACATTTCCACTTTTGTTATCTAAAATCTAGAATGATGTAATTGAACTTTGCACATATCAGACTCTTATCTCAAATATACCTTATCTATCTCTCTAATGCCTATAGGCTCACCACAAAGTCTTCCTGATGTTGTCCTAACATGACAATGCATGCCACATCATACTGTACAATCATCTGCCAAAAGTCTGAAACCGTCTCTTTTCCAACACTTTCTCCACTGTCAATAGGTGCTTGTGTGGCAATCCATCGCATAGCATCAGTCTCGCCCTATAAAAGTGTATGTATAGGAGGACTGCGTGCACTTTGTATGCATTTCTAAGTCTTTGATCTTCAAATAAAGAGAATACAAGGACTACTACCAAGAGGAGAAGGACTAAAAGTGCACCTGAACGAAGCTCGCATTGATGTAGTCTCCTGTGTCGAGTTCGACGAGCGTGTGATCATCTGAAAGTAGAAAGTGGGAGGAGGGAATTGACCTTGTCTTTTTCTCTCTTTTTTAATCTATTCCAGAAAAAAAACGAATGACACACTCACAAGGCACAATGTCTGAGTATCTGTTGGCAGAAGCATGTCTCGTTGCTCTGTCTGTGCTCCGTGTCAGTCGGCGAGCCTCCGTTCGCGAGAGAACCTATGAGCACACCACTTCGTCATTCTGTGTGTTCTTAGTACGTGAATATGTCTCTTACCAGGAACTCGTCTTGGAGAAGACGTCGTCGATTCGCGCTATCCTTCGTCATACTTGCCAGGAAGCTGTCGGCTGAGTAGTCTCTTAAGTTCTTTTTTCATTGCTTTTTTTTTGTTTTTCCTCATTTTTCTTCCTATGAAGATAAACTCTCTTCTTACAGGGTATGAGAAGGACACCCGTACCTTATTTATGCTCTCACAAATTCTAGCTTTTCGTGGGGTTTCATTAATAGTGAATGCTAATTTCTCGATCTCGACAATTCTTAGTTATAATGACTTCTCTATTTTCCTAGTCTCTGCCCTCGTCAGAAAAGGGAAAGGACCAAACAAGACCCGCTCATTCTCAATAGGGAAAACCTCTTGTCCCTCATGTTGTCCTTACGTCTCCATAGCTATCGCACTCTGTGCTGGGCACACTTTGTTCGTCTCGATTCGTAATTTGTTGGGCCTTTTCTCAGCAGGTGCTGAGATCTTTTGAAACCCATTTATCTGATTCATTCCATCTGCTTTAGCTGTTTCATTCTGTGTTGTAACCTCGACGGGAGGCACCACCACCGGCAACGGCGGTGGCAGTTCTTCCACTTTCGGTAGTTGCTGTACTTGCTTTGGTGTTCTGCCTCGACTGTAACAATTTCGATTTCAGTACTTTTACTACTTTTGCTTTTCTCGTTATTGACCTCGCTCGTCGCAGTCGACTTGAAGTCTTGTGGTAGACATAAAGAATGAAACACGTGACACAACACATTAAAAGCATACTGGCTGCCAGGCAGGCGATGATTATTTCCGCTACTGTAACGAAGAGAAAGCCAATCTAATTCTACATTTCTTTCATTGCTTTTTGTCTTACCAGCCATCGTCGCCGCCGACAAAGAGATCCTAAAGAATAACTGAGCAGATAAATATCAGAGATGTTGGAGTGTCGTGGTGGTTTTCGTCAGAAACTGTCGAGATTCATGCAACATTTTGTCTGTAGACGTGATGGATGTAAGCCGATTAAACGGATGGCACACAAACAAAATATCTCGTTTTGTTGCGAAGATTATTGGTTTGGCCTCTGTGTGTTGGTAAAACCCGTTTAACCTAATAATAGCTGAGGTTAATGAACTCATTTTGAAGTATCTATCATGGCTTATTGTATCTTTCGGTAGTTTTTATCCATAGTTACGGTTCTGCTCCCATTGGTCTCTAGATCTGCGCTAAGTACCCTCTTGTTTTTCTCATTTCTTCCGGTGCTCTGTTCATTTGAGAAGATTGAATTTAATCTCCGACCAACCGGGACACCACATGTGCACTTGTGATCTTTTTCCCCGTTCTCGCTCTCTTTGCCCCCTCCCAGTACACCTGTCACGGTGTCAGCCGACGATCGATTTGGGGAGGTCTAGGTCATCTGCCGGTTTCCATCGTCATACGACAGAATTTTTAGATCATTCTGTTATTCAGTCTCATAGTTTTTGTGTTAGAAATAGTCTGTTCCAGTTCACAAAGTTCTTCAAGATCTACTGTGTTCATTCACGAATTGTGAGGATCTTATTACTGTTGTTGTTTTTTGTTTTGCTTTTGAAGTTCCAATTCTTCTGAATATGATGCTCAGTTCAACTTAAAGTTTGGTCGATGAAATTGAAATCACTTGATAGAGAGATTTCGTTTTATTTCAAATTTCTTATCAACAATTGTATTCTGATCTGGAATTCTACGCTTTGGAGTACGTTGCGCTACAAACAGCTACTTTCTCTTTATTTAACCTTACGTAATCAAGATTACCTAATCGATTTTCCTTTTGTTCTACCTTCTAATCTCATTCGACCTGTTGCATCACCTGATGCAGTCCGTTTCCCACATTGCACTTTGTAAAGATTCGCAGAGAGATACGGTAACTGTCGATCTATGCAAATTTACTGTCATTAGCCTTGCCCCTGAATAGACTCTCAATTTCTCTGGGCATCTTCTTCATTTGACACCACATATGACGCAGGCCGTCTCTAGGCTAGGCCTTGTCTTTGAGAGAGAGAGGCACGGCTGCGCGCGCCTTTCGTACACTATGTCTCCTATCGACCAAGGCCTCTGTGTCGAAGAATTGTCGTTGGTTCAGCCAGTCAGCGGGGGAAGTGAGAGAGAGAGAAGAGTAGGAAAGGGGTTTGTCTCTTTTTCCTCTTCTTCGTCTTTTCCTCTCTCCATATATTTGCCTTCGTCTGTGTCCTCTTTCCAACCATCGCTTTCCCAATTC
>GL379804.1:889171-901615 GCA_000143925.2 Caenorhabditis brenneri | reverse complement strand
CTCGCGGATCCCGTGAAAAATGGATCCGTGGGGGTACTTTTTTCGAACTTTGGGAGCCCGTATCTTGCTTCAGATCAATTTTTAGACACTAATTCAAACGGAGCCTATATCGCTACCACTTTCTGAATCGAGTCATGTAAAAATATTGACAATTTTTGGATTAGCATACTCCCCCTTTAACCAATGCTTCTATACAGAGAGTAAACATAGAAAATGACCTGGTGTCGATTTACACAGAGTAAGTGTAAATCGACACCGGGGGTCACTTTTTTCCATTTGGAAACGTACTTACAAAGTTACAACTTTTTCTAATCATCTTTGGTTTATCTTTTTTAAACTATATCTGAACTAACCAATAAATTTCTGATGAAGATCTCTTGAGTTGTCAACTTGATGAGATATAAATATAGATGAATTGTTTGGATTTGAGAATAATTTTTTGCTCTGTTTCTGTTTTGAATTGCTTCTCATACCCCACTTTTTTTCCTCAATCTGACCCTGGAAAAGTTTTTCCGATTGTTCTTGACTTCCATTCTCCATATGTTCTAACCTACACAGTCTTAGAGTGACTCACAGCACCTTGTGAACTTTCAAACGGAGTTTTCACCAAATTGCGAAATGTTGTTTCCGTTATAAAAATTGTTCGATGGGAATTGTTTTCTGGAATTTCAAAAACTTTCTGATTCACATTGTTTTGATCTATTTCTTGGATTTCAATAATATCGGAAGCCATTCAAATTAATTATTTGAATGTTTTTTCTTGACAAGGGAATGTTTTATTCACGTGGGTTAGGAATTTTCTAAAAATTGGTGGTCTAAAAGTAGATGCTTCTGTGAGTGGATTCTGAAATTTTCAGCCCTCACTGGAACCTGAGAGTCTGGAAATCTTAATCTGAAATCGCCAATGCACTGTAAACAATGGGGCGGGTCAGATAATCAGATTAAGATTTCCAGACTCTCAGGCTCCAGTGAGGGCTGGATATTTCAAAATCCACTCACAGAGACAGCTAATTTCAGACCACCAATTAGATATAACCTCTTTTTTAAAACAAAAATTAGTTTTGAAAGCTAAAAACTCCGGATTGACTTGCAGTTAAGCATTTATAATAAAACGAGGTTAGAAATATTTTTTGAGAAGTCCAAATGAAACTGTAATACATTTTTAAACCCCTTAATTTTTTAAACTTTTTCTCTCGAAAAGGTCAGAGCTACTTCATGACACATGCCCAAAAACCATCAGAATTTCAAAATTGCTCTATCCGTGTCCGCCTCCTAAACCCACTAAACCCATCTCATTAAGAATTCATAACTTTCTGTCCGGGAACACAAAACTCCCTTCCTCCTCCTCCTCCACAAATCCCTCCACTAGTACTTCTTCTTCTCGCGAGAAACGGACCCCACCCATGGGAGACATTAAAAACCGATCGGTCCGTTTGTCTTGTTAACTCTGATTCTCCACCATATCCCATTGAATTTTCGTCGTCTTCCCGTCTTCTGTTCGCAATGGCACCCCTTCTCCTTCTCCTTCTTCTTCGCCATCCAACCCGAAAAACGACGACAGCTGCCCTTCGTGCCCGAAGAAAAGAGAGAAGAATCTCCCTTTTCCCTCTGATTGTAACGTTTTACATTTATCTTTTCTCCTCTTTTTCAATTTGATCATCTTGTATATTTGCATAACTCTTGGGATTTCTTTTTTTTGAACATCTGGATCTTGAACTTTTCTCTGAAATTTCGGGAATTTCACAATAATTTTGCAGAGTTGAAACTTGAAATTTTCAATTTAGAGAAACAAAAGTGAGGGTTTCCCTGTTTATCAATCATGTATGATTTCAATTTTATTGAATTGTTGATTTTTCAGTTTTTAATTTGGTTATTATCGCGGATTTTCCAAGCTTTTAGGCCTCAAGTTTTTGAAATTCCTGATGAGTTTTGAATTTTATTCTTGTATTCAAACTATAGTTTTTGTGCTTTTGAAAACTGAGTTTTCTCTTTTTTTTTTCGAATTTTGACACTTGAAATCCTTTTTTTTCTGATTCTCTTTCAATTTTTGTCCTTATATATTTTTTCTTATTCCTTGCAAGGAAATGTTCTTCGCTCGAGGGTTTGGAATTCCTGTGAAGTGGAGATCTGAAAGTAGAGGCTCCTGTGAGTGGATTCTGAAATTTCCAGCTTTCACTGGAGCCTGAGAGTCTGGAAATCTTCATCTGAAATCACCAATGCATTGAAAATAAAGGGGCCGGGTCAAATATTCAGAATCAATTTTCCAGATTCTCAGGCTCCAGTGAGGGCTGGAAATTTCAGAATCCACTCACTGGAGCATCTACTTTCAGACCACCAATTCATAGAAAATTCCTAATCCATGTGAAAAAAAAAACAGTCCCTTGTAAACCTATTTTCATGTTGGTTTTATATTTTTTATTCCTTAGTGTTCTAATCTTTTGCTTTTTGCAGCTCCTACACCTCATGAAACCCACAAAAAAACCCGAAATTTCACCAATGACCCACAACAGAAAATTCTATTCATTGTTTTATCACCGAATTTATTATCCATCGAATGATCTAGAAAAAGAAATGATGAAATATTCTGTGAAACCCTCTTTCCTCATGCAAATTCGACCATAAAATTGCATGCATTTCGAAAAAGAACGGAACTAAAAATGTCCATCCCCCTTTTAACAATTCTTCAACATTCTTCTCATCATTCTTCCTCTTCTTCTTCTTCTTCTATAATGTGCTCCCCCGCAGCAACCCATCTTCCTCTCTTCCACGCCCACGATCATCATCTCTTCTGATTCTTTCGATTTCTTTATTTCTCTCTTTCAAGACATCTCTCTTTTGCCTGTCAAAAGAGTAAGTGTAAAGCACAGTGGCTGGCACACCGATCATCTCTCTCTTCCCAACAGAGAGAAGTAGAAGGAAGGCATCTGTTGGCCCCCTTGAGAATGCTCGGATGTATCACATCTATATGTTTCAACACCTTCTATATTGATTGATTTTCCCGAAGGGATTTGAGTTTTTGTCGTGAATTTTGGGATGAGAGAACTTTTGAGTTTCCAAGGAATTCTGGGATAGCAGAGGCTAAAATTTTTTTGTGCTCGGAGTATGGGTTAGGAATTTTCTATAAATTCGCGGACTGAAAGTAGATATACCTATGAGTGGATTCTGAAACTTCCAGCTCTCGCTGGAGCCTGAGAGCCTGGAAAACTCAATCTGAAATCGCCACGTCGACATTTTGAAGAAGGGGACGGGGCCAGTTATTCAAATTAAGATTTCCAGACTCTCAAGCTCCAGTGAGGGCTGAAAATTTCAGAATTCACTCGCAGAAACATATTTTCTTTTAGAAGATATCAGATGCGCGGTTTACCCTACTTGTTTCGGTATTTTTAGAAAGTACTTTATTAGAAGTGCATGCACATTTTTATTCTTAGATTTTAATCCTTTCTGGTTTGTGAGCGACCATACATCTCTAATCAAATATTTTTGATTGAGAAAGTTCATTTACATGTTTGACCATCTTGAATAACAGTTATAACATCTCTGATATCACCTTCTACCTACCAGCTTCATCATCATATTTGCTCTCAGTTTTTTGTAAGGTTTAGAGTGCAACTTGACAAGTAGATGGCTTGTGGGCTGTAAATTTACAGCACACTCCATGAGAAAGTAAATAAGGATTTTACGATAGAACGGTGAATAATGATTATCTTCTGACACCATGTTACGAACTCATAGTTGAATGAGTTGATGATAAAGCTTGTTTTTTAAAAAAATCAAATGAATTTGTTCTTGAAAAGTTTTCAAATTTGATCTTTATAGTCGGCTTTATACGAAATCAGAACTTCCTGTATCAGAACTGTTCCGAACAGAAATGTCCCTGATAAGGACTGTTCACATGAACTTTTGTGAAAGAAATGCTTCTGATTATGAACGGTTCTGATTTGGAAAAAGTTTTGATTTGGCGAACCGCCTTCTATTCTTTTTGTCAATTTCCAACACGATTCCTTCCAAAGCTCTTTCTTTTTTATTCGTCGTCCCCAACCTATCCACTTAACCCAACTGTCACTACTTGTGTGACTAATTGTGCTTAGCAGACTGAGTCACCATTAAACTTCTCCTTCCTCTTCTCTCTCTCTTATTATCTATTCTTTCTCTACAGCTAACATATGTTCCTATATACTCTTCCATACGACTTGCCAACTATCTCTTCCTCTTCCTCTTCTTTCTTTCCGACTTTTTTATGATGCTCTCTTTGTTTTGCGGCTTCATTGATACCCTATACTTTCAAAAAACAAATCTTCAGATCAAAATGGGTGTCCTTAGTCTGACGGTCTCCTGTTCGGAGAAAGGAATTAAAAAGACCATGCAGTTTGAGCCAACAACACTTATCTATGATGCTTGTAAATTGATTCGTGAGAAGTTCGCCATGAATGATGTTAATGGTGAGAGTTTTTTGATATGACTTGTCAGGGAATATTGGACAAGTTGCTAGTAAACAACGGCAAATTGCCAGAAAATTAAGCAAGTGCCGTTTCCATGCCGAGCACCGAGCAACTTGCCTTTAGCTTGCCATAAGCATCGCAATCTGCCAGCCCGGAAATCGGACAGCGGCAAGATGGTAGATTTGCACGGCAACTTGCCGATAATTTTCTGAGTTGTTTTTGACATTCAGTTGTTTGTTTGAAATTGTCATTTCTGTGAAAAAAAAACAGCAAAAAATAGGTCAACTGTTCATTAGACTTGCTACATGTTTACTTGATTTTTGAATACCGTAATTCCTGCTCATCTAGTACTGTATGTTCAGAGCAACATATCTCAGTTACTTTTGAAGCTATCAACAAGTGTTTAATTAACAAAATTTTTAAAATGATTTGCTCAACATTTCTTCAGTTGATTACTTTTTGATATCTTCAAAGGAAACCCAGATATACTGCTCTGAACATGCTGTACTGGATGATCATCTATTACACGATTCACGGTGATAATACAATTCTTAAAAATCCAAACAACTTTTATTTCCAGCACACGAGTACGGCCTCTACCGTACGGATGATAACCCGACAAAAGCCTTATGGATGGACAACGGAAGAACTTTCGAGCACTACCTAGTCCGTAACAAAGACGAGGTGGAATACAAAAGAAAGATTCGTCTTCTGAAAGTGAGAATGTTGGATGGAGCCGTCAAAACGATTAGTGTAGATGAGTCACAACCAGTTTCTCAGTTGATGATGACCATTTGTAACAAGATTGGAATCTCGAATTACGATGAATACAGTTTGGTTCGAGATGACATTTTGACACAAAACGGTGGAGAACAAAATGGATCCACGTGGAATTTGAGAGAGAAGGATAACAGATCAAAAAGCAGTGATAGAGGTGGTGGATTATACGGAACAATGAGAAGAAATAACGAGAAAAAGATGGAGGATCTGAGGAAAAAGTTGCATACAGATGAGGAACTTCCATGGTTGGATCATCAGAAAACTCTTCGAGAACAAGGAATCTCAGAGGAAGAAACATTGATTCTTCGTCGGAAATTCTTCTTCTCAGATAGTAATGTGGATAGTCGAGATCCAGTTCAATTGAATCTTCTCTATGAACAATGCAGAGATGGAGTACTTCGAGGACTTCATCCAGTTGATAAGGAGACTGCTTTAGAACTAGGAGCTCTTTATGCTCACATCAAATGGGGAGATTTTCCACATAATAATGAGAAATTCCATTTGGATGGACGAGATTGTCTGCCGAAAGAGTACGCGAAAAGCAAGGAGAACGAGAAGAAAGTGGTGATGTTATGGAAGGAATTGAGTGGATTGGCCGAGTTGGATGCCAAGAGTAAATTCGTTCATTTGTGTCGTGGATTGAAGACTTATGGAGTCACTTTCTTCGTTGTGAAGGAGAAACTTCAGGGAAAGAATAAGTTGGTTCCCAGACTTCTTGGTAAGTATCCACTGAATTTTGATTCCGGTAGAAGCACATATCAAAATCGCTCTGAAACGAGGTATGCAGTATACCGTATACCGCTTCAAAATACACGAAGTCCTATTTGGTGGCCGAATCCGAGAGGAGTACAAGGCCGCCAAATGCGTTAGGCCACCAAATAGAGGTTCGAGTTATTGGAGGGTTATGGATATCGTTTCAGAGCGATTTTCGTCATATGCATCAAGAGTGAAATGTTTCTAAAAACTGCTGAAAAGTCTGAATAAAACATAAAAAATTTGTCGAAAATGCGAAAAAAAACCTTTCCAATTCCAGGAGTGAACAAGGAAAGTGTGATGAGAGTGGACGAAAAAACCAAAGAAATTCTGAAAGAATGGCCATTGGAACAAGTTCGTCGTTGGGTTCCAGCTGCCAAGTGCTTCACATTGGACTTTGGAGACTATCAAGACGGATACTACTCTGTTCAAACCACAGACGGAGAGAAGATTGCTCAACTGATTCAAGGATACGTTGATATTATTCTGAAGAAGAAGAGAACTCAAGATCATCAAGGTATCGAAGGAGATGAAGGATCCACAATGCTCGAAGATATGGTTGCTCCGGCAAAAGCCACGTTGGTTGCTCACGGACAGATTGGAAGTGGACAACATGCTCAAGATGGATTGGTGGCTGTGAGAGGAGTTCTCAGAACACCACAAGGTGGACAGGGATACGGTATCAATGGAGCACAGTATGGAGCTGTCAGTGGAGAAATCACTTCACAGGAATTGGCTAGAGTGAGTATAAAAGGGAAAAAAGGAAAAAGAAAGGTTTCCAGGTGGTGAAAACAAGCTGGGTCTATACTAAATAGGTATTCAAAACTAAGCTTTTGTCCCGTATTTTCTCAATTTCAGTTGACTTTTCTTTTGTTATATCCCCCAGCTTATATTGAGGTTAAATTTAGTTTCAAAGTGCTCTCTTTAAAAAAAATCATGTTTATCCGTTTCCAGGCCCAACGTCTCCGCTACCAAGATATGTATCAACATCCACAACGTGCTCTCATCGGAACCATCGAAGCCACAATTCGGGCGGTCGAAGGAGCTGAAGTTGAACTTGAGGCTGAACCACAAATCGATATTCCACGATTCACTGATGACATTTCACAGAATAGATGGGTGGAAGAGCAGAAGGCAGTTAACAAAGAGAATGTGAATGAGAGATTGGCTGCAATGGGAGCAGCCACTGCTCAAGTTGTTCAATGGACTGCTGTGGAGGAATACGACGATAGAGTCGGTTCTGCCATCGCTACAATTGGATCGAATCTTCCAGATGTTTCGAGAAATGTCAGAGATCTTGGAATGTTCATGGAGAGAGAAGAACGTGGAGATCTTGTACAGGCCACTCGACTCCTTTGTGGAGCATTCGGAGACTTCTTGACGGCTGTTAATCCAGAACAGAATGAGAGAAGGAATAAGGTGTTCACTGCAGCTGGAAGAGTTGGAGAGTTCTCTCAACAAGTTATCAATTCAATGGATCCACCAAGTGCCCATCAACAACAATTCGATGATTATTTGGTGCAGAGAGCCAAGAATGTTGCCACTTCTACTGCTCAATTGGTCTTGTGGTAAGTGGTAGAGAAATCGTTTTTCATTTTTCAAATATCGTAAAACCTGCAGTGCTTTATGTTAAGAGACGCATATCTCGGTTATCTATGGAGATATCAAAAAGGTATCAACTGATAAAATCATCAAAATGTATTGATAAACGTTTTTTTAGTTGACTGTTTTTTGATAACTTCGAAGGCAACCGAGATATGTTGCTCTGAACATGGGTCTCAATTACAGCGTCGGTCCACAAGGTACTGTGTTTTCAGGGCAGCATATCTTGGTTGTCTTCAGAGCTACCAAAAAGTGTTCAACTAGTAAAATGTGCAAAATGTTTTGCTCAATATTTCTTCAGTTGATCTCTTTTTGATAACTTCAAAGACAAACAAAATATATTGCTCAGACCATGGTGTACTGAATGTAAAATGTAGAATTCGGTGTTCCATCTTCTAAGCAGAATATCTCAAGTGTCTTTGAAGATATAAAAACGTTTTCAACTGATGAAACGTTCAAAATGTTTTGCGTAACATTTTTTTAGTTAATCACTTTTTGAAAGCTTTAACGGCAACCGACATATGCCGCTCTGAGCATAGGCCTCAATTACAGGGTTGGTCAACAAGGTACTGTATTTTCGGAGCCGCATATCTTTGTTGTCTTCAGAGATACCAGAAAATTTTCAACCAATAAAATGTTCAAAATTGGTTGGTGAATATTTTTTAGTTGATGACTTTTTAGCAACTTCAAAGGCAACCGAGATAAATTGCTCAGAACAGAGAACACCCAATACAACATTGTACATTCAGTACATCATGTTCAGACCAGTATATCTCAGTTGTCCTATGAAATGACTGTGTAAATGTGGGCGATACTCCAACACTCCCTATCCATCTTCTTGGTTTTTCCTAGGTCTTCCCAACCCGAGTAACTTTTGATCCACCCATTCTTTCCTCCTCCCATATCTAAATTCTTAATCCACACACATTCATCCAATCCCTCTAATTATCCCATCAGTGCCCTCTTCTCCTCCCTAAACACAAAAACGAAGAGACTTCTTCTGATATCCTGGGAACCTGTTGTTGCGTCTTCGTTGCCATCGCCTTCAGAAGACCCCACCCTGTTTCTTTTTCTGATGCTTATGTCATCCTCTCTCTATTATCATCTCCTCTCTTCTCATCCATCAATATCTCTCTTTATCCGTTACAAAACGAAGAATAATACATATAGATATTCTTTTTATTCTTCTTCCTCCTTCCCTCCTCCACTAATATTATCATTATTCTCTGACATATACCGTTCTTTTCTCAAAAGTTCAAATACTTTTTTTGAACTTTTTACAAAAAAAGAATGAAAACGAGAAGAACCCCCAATCATCCTCCACCAACAATTGTTAGTGATATTCATGTATTCCATTACTATACAAGTACAACCCCACGTCCAAACACCACTACTTTACGGAGGGGGTCTACACTTCCACTGAAAAAAAGTGGAAGTGTCAGTTGGTCGGGAGGATCGACAAGTAGTACGTCTGCATCTACACACTCATTGAATAGGAGACATTTTAAAGGGTACTGAATATCTTGAACTAAAATGAATAGGAGTTAAAACATATTGCTTTTGAAAAATCAGAAATCCCTAAATCCAAGGAAGGAATTTTCGGCGATTCGCCTCATTTTGGCGGCGGTACGCTGAATCAGAACTGTCCTCATCTCAAAAGTGGGGCGGAGCTAGAAAAAATTTGACAACTGCAAACTTGCTCCAAATTCAATTCTGAAAAAGTTTGCAGTTGACAACTTTTTTCTAGCTCCGCCCACTTTTGAAATGTGGGACAGTTCTTATTTGGGTCAGTCCTGATTGTTTTGAGCATTCAACAAGCAATCGGCAAGTCGCCATGAAACTTCACCAGCTTGTTAGCTTGTCAGCGGCAAGCTGGCACAATTGCACGGCAACTTGCCGATAATTCCCTGAGCTCTTTCATCCATTCTCTTTTTTCAGCGCCAAGACAATCTCTGCCGAATGCGACGAGTCACAAGTCCAAGAACGTGTCATCCAATCAGCCACCAAATGCGCCTTTGCCACTTCCCAACTCGTTGCCTGTGCTCGTGTAGTTGCACCAACTATCGATAACAGTGCCTGCCAGCAACAACTCACCACAGCTGCTACAGAAGTATCTCAATCAGTCAATAACCTTCTTCATGATGCAGAGTCTGCAGTCTATGAAAGATCCAGTCTCACAGATATCTACGAGGCATCTCGACAGGTCACAAATGCTCTTGACAGTCTTCTGGAGCATGCTAAATGCAGTCCAAAGACAATGACAACTCGTCGTGAAGAGGAGGAAATGTACAATGAAGTGTTGAGAAGAACGAATAGAATGGTTGTTCATCAAGGACCAAGTGAAGATTTGACAAGAGAAGCACGGAAAGTTGTCCGTCACAGTCAACTTCTCACTGAACAATTCCAACACGAAGCTCATCAACGTCCAGAACATCGTGATCGTCTTTTGGATGCAGCTGCAAAGGTTGCTCATGCCACGTCGGAAATGATTCTTGCCACCGAACAGGCTGAGTCTCAGCCGAGACACGTGGAAACTGAATATGCACTGAGAACAGCTGCAGAGAACTTGGGAAAAGTGACGAATGAAACGACGAAAGAGCAACAAGAGCAGCATATTATGCAGAGATTGGAGCAAGCAGCTAAGCAGACTGCTTTTGATGCCACGCAGACGATATCTGCAGCCAACTCGACCAAGGTGGGTACTCCTTTTTTGAAGATGGTTTGGGTGGCGGGTTGAATTTTTAGGTTAACTCTGCGAAAAATAAATCTGTAATTTACTACCGTAGGCACACCGAGTACTGCATGTTCCGAGCTGCATATCTCGGTTACCTTCAAATTTATCAAAAAATGCTTAACTAGTGAAATGTTTAAAATTTTTTGATTAACATTTCTGTAGTTGTATATTTTTTGATAGCTCCAAAGGCTCCTGAGATATACTGCCTTGAACATACGGGGGGTAGAGGACCGACCCTGTAATGAAGGTCCATGTTAGGAGCAGTATATCTCGGTTGCCTTTAAAGCTATCAAAAAGTAGCCAACTAAAGAAATATTAAGCAAATTATGTTAAACATTTCAACAGTTGAACACTTTCTGGTAGCTCTAAAAACAACCAAGATATGCTGCTCCGAACATGTAGCACTGTGCCGGTGTGCCCTAATGAAAAGATAGTCAATTTTGAAACAAAAGTTGAAAAGCGCAAGTATACCAAAAAAAGTGTGTGAGTGGATGATTTCTCTTCATTTGAGAAGGAGGATTTGTGAAAAGACACGTGGCGGCGGGTGACAGACTCGGTTGTCTATTTTACAGAAGAAGCAGCAAGAGCACAAGCGAACTGAGACCACTGAACAGCTTCTAGTCGATGATTCGCATACTATTTTACGTATTCGATAAAAAAAATCTTCCCGAAACAAATTCTAGTCCGTCTAGAAACAAAATTTCATTTTTCTCTAAAAAACCATTTTTCGAATTTTCATATCTTGCCCCTCCCTATTGCCCTACACTGCCTTCTATACTTTATAAAACTTCCCGAAAAGCATTTTGTCTGAAACCAAAAATCAATAAACCAGTTTGTATCATAATCATCGATTAGAAATGAAAGATTGTTCAATGAGAAATCTTGGAACGCTTCCCTTTTTGTCCCTATAAACTCCATGATGGCGGCCCGTAAGTGGTTGGATGAGAGTGCTGTGAGAGAGGGGTGTCATGCGGATAACTGGAAACTTTTGGATGGGAAAATGTGCTCAACTCTTTAGTTTTTTTTCATTATCAATTGAGCGAGTTTGCATCCAAACCGTTTCCATATCCACATGATGAATTGGTCCTTCTTCTGGATAATACGATACCTTTCTTTTCGTTTTTCATCTAAGAAAAAAGCCGGTGTCTGTGCCCCTGCCTTGTGCCGATGACACAAACTTTCTCTCTGTTTTCTTTGAAGAATTTCATCTTTCTTTTTGTTTTCTTTGAGTTGTTTCTTTGATCCTGACTATCTTAACAAAAAAATTGAAGTGCTGAAAATGTGATAACTAACTGAGTTGAATGAGATTTTGATGACTAAACCCTTGTCTGAGAAATCGATATAATTTTGTTTTTCAGGATGTCATCGAAAGTAAGACGTACAGTGAGAATTTGGTCTACGAGTCTACACAAACTGCTGGGAACTTGCCAGGGTAAGTATACTGAATACTGAGCCAAAGGGCTCCGCGACAGTTCGCAACTTGACGTTTCGAAACCTGAAATGTTGTCATACACGTGTTGTAGCTATCTTTTATTAGTTGCGGAACGACATAGTTTCGAAATGTCTAGTTGCGAAATGTCGCGGAGCCAGCCACCGGAACCTATAGCTGCGATTCAGCTGGAAATCAATATACACCAAAAACTGGAAAATACTCAGCTGATATGGAGGTGATCAACTGCTATTTTGTAACTGCTATTGTCTCAACTGCTATATTTGGCTCTTCTGCTATGGATTGGCTGCTATACTCATAGCGGTTGCTCCTTCCCCAGTGGTGAAAATAGCAGTTGATCAATAGCGGAAAAGTGCTATAAATTGTTTCATTTTTTGATGTACTACCTTAGGGACCCCATGAGTGCCCAAACCACTTATTATGGAGACGAGTGGAGGATTAGGATTTGAATAGTAAGCCCAGGAACTGACTGGCTGGCTCTCAATGGATAAACTTCTCAAACAATCTCCATCTCGCCAGAAACCTCAGAAATTAGACATATGCTACTAAAAGCTTCGAGAGATTCCAGAAACTTCTGAATGCTCTCCGTCGCCTTGCATCTTCAGCTGCTGAGATGTTCAGATCTGTGTGCCGCTATGTATAGGAAACATAACGTTAGGTATAAAGTGTACTCACAATCTAACGGC
>GL379804.1:781565-885696 GCA_000143925.2 Caenorhabditis brenneri | reverse complement strand
ACTGCTATTGTCTCAACTGCTATATTTGGCTCTTCTGCTATGGATCAACTGCTATACTCATAGCAGTTGAGACTTCAAAAGTGGTGAAAATAGCAGTTGATCCATAGCGGAAGAGCCAAATATAGCAGTTGAGACACTAGCAGTTACAACATAGCAGTTGATCACCCCCCATAGCAATTGAGAAATAGCAGTAGAGGTACATAGTAGTTGAATATTTACCCCAAAAACTGCATTAGGGGCTCTCTAAAAACCATTTTCTCAAACAAACGTCATCTAATTTCAGCCTTATCAAATCGATCCGTGAAAGTCAAACCGCCGAAACATCCAGCGACAAGTTCCGTGCTCAAAGTCGTCTCATCCGTGATTCCCACAAAGTAATGGAGACATCCGTTCGACTCTTTGAAACCGCCAGAACCACTGTTCCAATGATTTCTGATAACCATCTGGCTGCCTCTCTTGATCAGTCTGCAAACCGTCTTGGTACTTCTCTTGCCGAACTTCGCACTGCTGTGAATGATGCTCAACAACTAAACTTCTCTCAACAGCTATTGCACAGTGATGAACTCATCAAGGAACTCGATCAACAATTGATTGAAACTCAAAAGAAAGCTATGGCTCAACAACTTCCACCAGTTCAAGGAGCTACTTCGTTCAGCTCCTCTTCTAAACTGATGGCCACTACTACAAACGTTGGTTCAGGAGTTGGTCTTTTGATCACTGCTGCCACGTCTTCAAATGATGATAGATACATCGGAACAGCAGCTGTTGAATTGGCTCAAGGACTCAGAAACTTTGCAGATGCTGTCACTGAAATTGTAACTGTTCGAACTGATATTCAACTCGATAAACTTATCGTCAGTGCTCGTTCCGTTGTCCATGATTCCGGAAGAGTTTTCGACAGAGTCCGTGAGAAGTGCACACCAAAAGAACTCACAGACGCTGCCACAAGTGTCTCCACGAATCTCCGTCAAGTGATTTCCTGTCTTCCGGATACAAAACACATCGAACGTGCTATTCATGAGATTCAAACTGCATCAACATCTGCAAATGTTAGAGCAATTGAAGTTCGTCAAGCAGCCAACAAGTTCATCGAATCGACTGCTCAACTAGTCGTCACAATCGGATCTCCAGAGAACGCAGAGGCCATCAATGTGTTCGTTAGAGCGTACTGTGATCTTCATGGATCAGTGATTGCTCAGCTTCAACGTCAGGCCGATGTAAATGTGAAGACTTCAATTCTGAATCTTCTTGAGGATGCGCAACGTGGATCCATTGGAGTTTTGGAGACCCTTCGTCAAACTGGAAATCCATCTGATCACAATTTATCTCAACAGTTCCACTCAAGGACTACTGAATTGGCTACCACAATTAACCAACTTGTTGATATTGCTGGAGCCAATGAGGATAACAGATGGCAGAGAGAATGTGATGCTGCCCTTCGACGCATTCAAGCAGTCTACCATGTCACTCAACATGCCAATGTTCCATTGAATGATAACGGATACTTTGCATCACTTCAATCGGTGTCAGATGGATCTAGAAGACTTGGAGAAGCGATGACTGGTATGGCAAGAAATGCTAAAACCAATGATACCGAAGGATTCTGTACCAGTGTTAGAAATTCTGCAGATGCCCTTTGTTCTCTTGCTGAATCAGCATCCCATTCTGCATACTTAGTTGGAATCTCCCATCCAGCATCTTCTCCAGGACGTGCCGCATTAATTGACTCATCTGAAGTTGCTAGAAGTGTCGAGTCCATTGATGGATCTTGTCAAAGAATTGAATCGGGAAGTTTGAATCGTGATGAATTTGTGAATGAAGTCTCCTCCATCACCAAGCAATCATCTTCATTGGCTCAACTTTGTAGATCTGCTTCTGAGAAAACACAGAATCCAAATGTGAAGAAGCATCTTGTTGGATGTGCTCTAAGTGTTGCTTCAAAGACTCAGAGCCTTGTGAATTCTTTCAAAGAATACGATAGAGGAGTCCCAGACGCCGAATCCCGTTGCTCCACAAGTGCATCTGAACTCCGTTATGTTGCTCAACAGCTTCTGCATTTCGCTGACAAACCTGACTTCGCAGCCATCCAAGGAACCATCTCGAATGAAGGACGTTCTTCCCAACTCCCAATTCTTCATGCCAGTCGTGAAATGCTGGATTCCAGTGCTCAAATGATTCAAACCGCCAAATCATGGGCATCTGCTCCACAAGACGAGGGAACATGGCAGAGAATGGCAGTGAACAGCAAACAAGTCTCCGATTCTATCATGAAACTTGTCAGTGCTATTCATGATGCTGCTCCAGGACAAATGGAATTGGAGGCAGCCATCGGCAGACTGTCTGCATTGTCTGGACAAGTCGAGAGAAGTGCAATGGATGCGTATGCAAGTGGAAGTGTCCAACAACACGGAGCAAATGCCGAGAGACAACTTCTTCAACAAGTTCAACATATTGCAAGTCAACTCGAAGATCGGGTTGATGATCTTCATAGTGCTGCAGTAGAACACGGAGAACGTCTTCCAAAAGTAGTCCAACAACACTGTCAAATGGTTGAAGACCTTGCCGAGGCAGCATGCTGTGTCGCTGGAATGACAGTCGACAGTAACCAACAAACAGAGCTTTTCGACAAGTGTAAGACTGTAGTGGAGGCTGAATTGGCTATGATGTTGGCTAGTCGTGAGTCTGGAGGTAACCCGAATGCCGTACACGCTCACAACAATGTCCAAGAAGCGGCCGGTCAGCTGAAACATGCTATTGGAGATATGAGACAAACGATTGCAAAGGTTTCAAGTGAACAAGGAGCTGTTCAAGGAATGGTTGACACTATTTCATCGTCAATTGCTAACACAGACGTTGCTGTCAGCACTCATCATGGATCTTCCTTTGCTGAGGCTCAAACCAGAATGACTGCATACTTGGAGGACATTAGAAGAACCGCTCTGGAAATGCCGACTCTTAACACAACGGATCTTGGAGCTGCTTCTCTCAACCTTTCCGAGAAATACCGATTGGTTGCTGGAGATGTCCGCCAAGCCGCTGGAATGCTCCCAGAAGCTGACATCGGTCAACGATTGAAGTTGGCAGTTCAGAAGCTTGGAACCAGTTGCATTGAAACTGTAACAGTTGCTGGAGGAAAGAGAGCTCATCCAGAAGATGAGAGAATTCAAAGACAACTGGCTGCTCAATCTGAACAAGTTGTGGAACGAGTCGAACAAGTCCTTGCTGCTCTTCACTCTGCTTCTCGTGGAACTCAGGCTTGTATCAATGCAGCCAACACTGTCAGTGGAATCATTGGAGATCTTGACACCACTATCATGTTTGCTACTTCTGGATCATTAAACTCTTCTGATGAGAGAAAGTTCCCATCACACAAAGAAGCTATCGTGAAGACTGCTAAGGCTTTGGTGGAAGACACGAAGGCTCTTGTCGCTGGAGCTGCTTCTAATCAAGAACAACTCGCTGTCGCCGCTCAGAACGCTGTCAGAACAATTGTTAATCTTTCTGATGCAGTGAAGAATGGAGCTGTCAGTTTATCCAGTGAAAACTCAGAAACACAGGTCCTAGTGATCCATGCTGTCCGAGATGTTGCTGCTGCTCTAACCTCCCTCATCCAGGCTACTAAGAATGCCTCAGGACTCTCCCTTCAACATCCAGCAATGGGACATCTGAAGGAAGCAGCTAAGGTTATGGTAGGAAACGTTGCCCGTCTTCTGAAGACAGTGGCCACTGTGGAAGAGAAGAATCAACAAGGAACAAGAGCTGTGGAGGCTGCAGTTGAGGCTATCAGTTTTGAGATGAGACAGTTCGAGCATGACTTGAATGAAGGAGTGGCTGCACCAACAGAAGTCCGCGCTGAACACCTCCAACAAACTGCTGATCATGTATCTGAAATCACGAAACGTGTAATGCAAGGAGTCGATGGACAAGGATCACACACAGAAGAAGAGATCATTGGAGTGGCTAACCTCTCGAGAAGTGCAGTTAGATCTCTTCTTGCAGTGGTCAGAACCATCAGCAACGACGCAGACACTGTGCAACAAAGATATGCAGTTCTGGATTCTGGAAGAGATGTTGCCAACAACGTGAAGAGTCTTTTGGTTTCACTCCACACTCAAATGGTTCGCAATCCGGGACAAGATGAATCCCGACGTCTTCTCCTTGAAGCATCCCGTGGAGTATCTAATGCTCTGTCTAATCTTGTTGGTTTGTGCACGGAAATGACCGGAATGCCACATCATCAAATGGAAATGGATTCGGCGGCTGCTCAAGCAGAGAATGAGTTGCTCGGAGCCGCAAGCTCCATTGAGGCCGCTTCTCTGAAGTTGGCAGAATTGAGACCAAGACAAACAGTAGTGGAGAATACGGTAGGTGGAATTTCCAAATGAGTTATGGAATTGTTAGGTTTGAGTATTCCCTATCCACTTCTATTCTGTATTCCCTTTTCCCTCTCACCCACCGGCCGCTGATATGTCTGGTATTCTTGGGTTCATTCCTTACTCTGAACCAGTTTATTAGACGTATCGACGGCCGGATCGGGTGAGAATTTCTATACTTCTTTGCGAGGTAAGTCTCTTCTAGGCGTGAGATTTTTTTTATAATATAAAATTTAAAATTCAAATAGATTTCTAAAAAATCATGGGTCAATGTTTCAGCAAGAAATAGTGGAAGCCGAATTCGATGATAAAATCATTGCATCGGCGAAAGGAATCATCAGCGCTGTCCACATTCTGGTGAGAGCTGCCACAAGTGCTCAGAGAGAGTTGGCCATGCAAGGAAGGATTGAGTCACGGCCATCTGGTTCTGGAACCTATCAATGGTCTGAAGGATTGACTAGTGCCGCCCGTGTAGTTGTTGCCTCTGTTCATAAATTATGCGATGCAGCTAACACATTAATGAAGGGACAGACTACCGAGGAGCGGCTGATTTCTGCAGCCAAGCAAGTGTCGTCTTCAACTGCTCAGCTATTGGTGGCGTGCAATGTGAAAGCTGATCCAGATAGTCAGGCAAACAGGAGGTTACAGGCTGCAGGACAGGCTGTTAGAGTGAGTACTTTTTCGTTATTTGTAGGCAAATACTCAACTGCTATGGGGGTGATAAACTGCTATGTTGTAACTGCTACTGTTTCAACTGCTATATGTGGCTCTTCTGCTATTTATCAACTGCTATAACCATGGTAGTTGAGACATCAGAAGTGGCGAAAATAGCAGTTGATCCATAGCAGAAGAGCCAAATATAACAGTCGAGAATCTACCTGATTTGTACCTTATCATCCATATTTCTTTGCAGAACGCCGCTGAACGACTAGTCCAATCCGCTCAACAAGTGATTGCCCGTGACGACCGTACCATTGCCATCGAAAATAAAATTGTTAGTGGAATCGCTCAAGTGATGGATGCCCAGGAAGAAGTGCTCCGAAAAGAACGAGAACTCGGAGAAGCCCGTCATAAGTTGGCTCATTTGAATAAGGCTAGATATGAGAGAGAAGGAGAGCCAGAAGTTTAATCGAAAATACATTTGCTTCTTAGAGTTTTTATAATTTTATATGTAAAGACATTTTCAAAAAACTATATCGACGAATTGGTGCAACAAAAGTTTGAAAGACAAACAGATTGATTACATGTATACTATTTATACCAAGTTGCCTTATTGTTATTATTAATTATATATGTATTTTATTGAATTCTCTTGAATTGCGAAATAAATTTGTTCTCAATTTTCAGATTTTAGATCGGGAGCGCAAAAAAATATAGATATCTCATCCATAAACTTCGAAAATCCATTCGAAAAGAATCCAATCCATCAGAGAACCCATCATTACAGTAGTTGATATCACTTCGATTCAAATCAATTGGAAGAATTGTTTTTTCAGACATTTTTTTTTGTCTGTTTCAGAGATTTTCGATGATTGTGATGAAGGAGATTACGGTAGTTTTTATATGACCCATCACAAATATCTACAGGCGACTTACAGATTCAGGGAGGCATGGGAGTTTCTGGAAGAAAATTAGTGGTTTTTTTTTCACAGCATGAAGGAATCCCTAAATTTAGGAAATTCCGACCTGGACCAAGATACGGTATTTTTAGGATGCGTGGGCCTTCAAGGTACATAATCTTTTTTTTGGAACCTGACCATGATTATACTTATTTTGAAACTCTTATCTTGCTTATTCCAAATCTGTTTTCAAAATTTGTGAAGTCCGAAAACTGACCGAGATACAGTAGTTGCAAGGTGTATGCGCCTTTAAGGTAAATGTCCAAATATTTCCAAACCTAATCATGATTATACTCATGTCAAAGCCCTTTCTTTGCTGATTCAGAATCTGTTTTCAAAATTTGCGAATTCCGAAAACTGACCGAGATACGGTAGTTAGAGTCTTAGATCTTTACGGATTTTTCTGAACGAAAAGCTCATTTACAGTCTCTTGTTTATACTGCAAAAGCTGTAGAATAGACACTATTTTTAAAAAGGCAATCCATCACACCTATTTTTTTCACCTCTGCATGATGATGAGTCAGCTGCCTTTGTATTGTTTTCAACGTAAAAAAAACCGAAAGCGCGATAGAGAGAAATCATGGAAACTGCTGTTCAAACAATTCGTGAGCCCCCTTCTATTCTTTTATTTTAACCCCGTGTCATCAGTCATTTCTCCAAATCATTGCTACAACAATGAAGTCTTTTTTATTCCTAACCATCTGCATTATTTCCACGTGTTCCCAGCCTATTCAACCTTCGAGTTCTCTGCCTCCACCAACTTTTGATGATTATCAGGATGATGGTTTTGACCCGAATCCTACTCCACCAAATCCTATTCCAACTTCTGGAGTTTTTGGAAGTGATAACAATGGATTCGGAAACCAGAATTCGCAAAACCAGAATATTCAAAACCAGAATTTCCAAAATCAAAATTCCCAAGGAGGATTCTTCAGTGGAGGTTCTACTACACCTGGAGGATTTTTCGGAGGGAATAATGGAAGATTTGGATCCCAGAATGTGAACCAACAACCATTCAATAATAACGATGGAGGTTTCTTTGGAGGAAATGGACAAAAGCAACAGGTTTTCCAGACTCAGCGTGAGTAGCTCAAAATTTCCCCATTTTGTGATTTTTTCAGTTTCGTAGGCAATTTTTACAAACATATTTTTAAAAATTGCAAACCTTGAATGATTGTAAACAAGTTTTATTTGCAGAGCCACCCAACAACAACAATAACTTTTTCGGAAACCAGGCTGATCAAGGAGTAATGAGTCAGAATCAGGGAACAAATCAAGGATTCCAGAACCAGAATCAGAACCAAAATCAAAATCAACAGTTCCAAAACCAAAACAGTTTCCAACCGTTTCAACAACAACAACAGCAACAAAACTTGAACCAAAACCAACAAACGATAACATTTGGACAACAAGGAGTCAATCAAGGATTCCCAATCTCAAATGCATTCCCAACTAACCAGTTACCTCCGATTTTCGGACGAAGGAAATAGAGACTTAATGATGATTAACGTTCGAATAAATATTTTATAAAGTGTAAAGGATTAATAACAAGCACTTGTTTTGATACCATGAGAGAGTTTTCTCAAACAGTAGAAATTAAAAAATAAATTCAGATTAGAAAATATCAAAAAGAAAAGGTGCCACAATAATTCCCAACCTTATAATTAGCTCCAACCAGCCGGTGGCGCCTCCTGACGGCGGCTCATTTTCTTTTTTGTTCGTCGCTGCGCTCCTCAACGCCTCTAAAATATGAAAGAACTTAAATTATTGCCAAAACTTCTGAATTTTTGAATTTCCGCCAAAATTTTCGAATTTCGGAGTTGCCGCCAATATAATTGTATTTGGAATGACTCTTCAAGAAAACCCCAGAATATTCTGAAAGTTTTCTGCTATTGTACTCGCTAGTGGGCTTCTCGGCTTACTGTAACTACCGTAACTCTACAGTAATCTTCACCGTAGATAATACATGCTAAATTTGAAACTATTCCTTTCATTCCGAACCCGTTATCGAAAAGTGGGTTACTTTAGGGTTACTGTAGTACACACAAACACACATTCGGACAAAGCTTGCCGCTTAGTATATAGGAGAGATATTTTGAATGCTTTGTCCGTGTATTGGAAGATAATTTTTTTCTTCTTGTTCAGTTGTTTCAAAAAAAAAATGCTCCGAATTCCGTTGCTACAACCTTTTTATTTACAAACTAAACACTACTTTACTCCAGTCAAAAATGAACAGTTCAGGGTTTTTAGCCTTTATATACATACCATCTGGGATTGATTCTTTTCGTTCCATCGACCATCGACATTACCTTTCCCATTTCCCCAGAAGATCTACAGCGGCCTTTCTTCTTCTTTTCACGTCGAGACCACAGTTTCTTGCAGCTGACCCATTACCTCATCTAACGTCTTCATCGCTCATCCCTCCTCACTCATTCCTCATTATTTCCCTCTTGGTTAGCCACTCACGGTCCGTTGTGTGCAACTGTAACTATCGATTTTCCCAACGCTAATTTACTCTTGTTTCCTTTATTCCTAAATTTATTACCCTTTTTTTCAGAAATGGCCAACGAAAGCGCTCCAATGGAAGTCGACGAGTCTAAACCAACTAAGCAACGATTCGAAGTCAAGAAATGGAGTGCCGTGGCTCTCTGGGCATGGGATATTCAAGTCGATAACTGTGCCATTTGCCGCAATCACATCATGGATATGTGCATCGAATGCCAAGCAAACCAAGCAAACGGACTCAAAGAAGAGTGCAATGTAGCATGGGGTAACTGCAATCACGCTTTCCACTTCCATTGCATCTCACGTTGGCTCAAAACTCGTCAGGTATGTATTGCATTGTTTAGGCATAGAAGATTCAAAGAATATTGGACTCCTGAACAAATATAATTCTCATTTTTCAGGTGTGCCCACTTGATAACCGCGAATGGGAATTCCAAAAGTACGGGCACTAAACGATCTACATACAACACACTCCCTTCTCATCCTCTCCTCTCGACCAGAATCAACCAACATCTATCAATTTGTTATTATACGAATTGCGAAAAAGAATAAAGATTTTGTTGAGAATTGTGTTGATACTATCATTCATTTTAGCTTATTCATTCTAGCCTGTCTGAATATTATTCTATGGATCAACTGCTATAGCTATAGCAATTGAGACAATAGTCATAGCAGTTGAGGCATCAAAAGTGGCGAAATTAGCAGTTGATCTATAGCAGAAGAGCCAAATATAGCAGTTGAGACACTAGCAGTTACAACATAAGTTTTTTCCTTTGTCGACCGCTGAGAAACTGCTTGCCGTAAACAAGCATAAGTAGCTGCTTTTTTAACGGAGCTGTGTTACTCCACAAATCACTGAACGCAAAAAAACAGAAACGAAGATTCTTGTTGGTCTACGAGAAAAATAAATCAGTTCTCTTCGGAGAAAATGTACTTATGGATTGTACTCGATGGGGAGATTCTTGCGACGAACCATACCGTCTCCTTGGAACCACTCACGACGGAATTGCTTGGCAGCACCATCTGGAGTGTTGGTCCATTCGACAGTGATACGGTCATTGTTGGTATCCTGTAAGAAAAGTAGTGATATTAGAGACTTCTTCTTCTATAGAATATTCACCTCTTGTCCATAGGCAAAAGCATCACAAGAGACAGCCAAAAGGACAGCCTCCTTTGGATCGAGAACTCCACATGGTGGATCGACTCCGAGACGTTTCATGTTGGTTGTCTTGATACCGTATCCAATACGACGGGCCGACGAGTTGATCACCTTGATGTGGTAGGTGTGCTTGTCGTCGTACGGTGCATTGAAGACGATCTTCGCGTTTGGTTGCGTTTGGATGTCTCCTGGTGGGACGGATTGAGCCATTTCTTCTTGAAGAAGGAGTTTTGATGAACTCTATGAAGTTTCTATTCGAATTCCACTTCTATTTATACCCCATTTCTTATCAGTGCTCCAAATCTTTGCTCCAAATTTCAAAAGTGAACACGTGGATATAAATAGATCCACGTGAAAATAAGATTAATTTTAAGCACGTGAATTCGTGACTTTCATCTAGAGATAATATAAAAGCAATAGTCTCGAAGTTCCCATTCTTATTGTTGGACAAGAAGTTTCAGTGAGATTGTCCCAAAAAAAGTGATCTTACTCGTTGAACCCGAATATGCATATCATATATTTTATTTCAGAAAAGAGCAGTTTTCAGTTAATGGAAGTGAAACGTGGGTAAAAAGGATCCAGAAGATTTTTCAATTCAGGGTTGGTTAACACAGTGTTCTTAGAACGGGAAGCTGTGATGTAATTTGCTAAATGATACAGTGAAAAGAATATAATATAGATTATTTGAGGAGACAAAATGGAGGCAACGGGGAGATAAAGCATTAAAGCAAATAAATTATTGGAAAGATTCCTAGTAAAAAAAAGAAAATGTTTTGGTTTACAGAGAATAGAAATCGGGAAGATAAAGTTAAGATATAGTTGAGATCGTAACATTGTTAATAAATTAGTTTAATTGTCTTGAAAGAGATACGGATGTTGCATTGCAATACGGTCCAATGGAGCTTTGCACGTTGGAATCGTCCGTATCATGCGAATGACGGTTTTGAAGGATTCGAGAGATTTGCGAAGGAGTTCAGCGGCCGTCTCTTGTTTTCGATCACTTTCCTGAAAAAGTAGCGAAAATTAGTCATATTTCGATCTTATTATTCTCCCAAACTTACATGAACAAGACGGATGAAATGTGTGTTAAACTCGGTCATTCCCCCTCTCATCTCATCCGGAATAAATGGTAATACTTGTTCCAGCAAGTTTCTCAACAATATAATCTTTAAGAAAGTCGGGATATCCTTATGTCTCATTTTGTTCAACTCTTTGAACAAAACATCATTTTGAATTTGATTCAAACGCTGCGTCTCCAATGCTCTGTTCTGAAGAATTGCTTGCGTTTGTTGTCCGATAATAATTCCTGGTGGACGGACTCCGAGATGGTATGGAACACGATCCATTGGAACGCCGGATTTGTCTTTCTCATAATCAGCCCAAGCATCTTTCATCTCTTGTTCGGATAGCTTCTCTTCCTCTTGGTTGGCGAAAAGAGTGTCGTGTTCGATGTAATCAACTACTGCAGCCTGATTCTGATGAATCACATCAGCCAACAAACGATCCTTTGGTGGTGCACATGCTATCTCAACATCCGGATCATAAATCGATGGAGTGAATTGATAGAGTTCAGTCAAATCGTTTCCCAAATAATGTCTTTGGATCTGAGCCTCGTCGACAACTCTCATTGAAGTGGATTCTTTGGTGACTTGTCTCTTATAGATACGCTCTTCCATTGTTCCCTGAGCAATGAAACGATAAATGTAGACTGGCTTAGTTTGTCCAAAACGATAGACACGGAAAAGGGATTGGGTGTCGTGGGATGGATTCCAGCATGCGTCAAAAATAATGACGCGATTCGCAGCGACCATGTTGGTTCCGAGAGAACCGGCACGAGTGGAAATGAGCATTAGACTGAAAACATTACTATAATGACTACAATATTTGAAGTCTCTTACCGAGCTCTCATATTCTCTGGATCATTAAAAGTGGTCTGAACTGCATCACGTTTCACTGATTGGACGGATCCATCAATAGTCATGTAATCCTCTCCTTCCAACCATGACCATGTCTCCCCTTCTGCATTCAGGGCCTCATGTCCATCGGCGAACCACTGACCTGTTCCGGCCATGTACTCGAGCATTCTCTTGATGAGAGCCAACGATTCCAATGATTGAGAGAAGACGAGTCTGAAAAAACGTGGTTGAAAAGAATTGATTAGATTGTGACTTACAGTTTATCTCCAATCTCTTCACATTTCTTAATGATTTCCATGAGAAGAACCAGCTTGTTACTCAAAGTGAAATCATCTCGATCATCATCAGTTACCAATTTATCCTTGGCGAACCATCCATTGTACTCTTCTGGAGTTGCTTCTCGCTCAAGATCTGCGTCCTCTCCAGCCAATCTTCTGGATTGTCTGATTCCATCTTGAAGAATGTTCATAGCAGTATCCTCATCTTCATCATCTCTTCCACGACGAGTTTTCTTCGGCTTAGTTTCCTTCTTACTCTTTTTCTTTTTCTTCTTGTATCCATCGTCTTCGTCGGAAGAAGCGACAAAGCTGGATTCAGATTCAGAAGAGGATCCCAAACTTCCTTCTGACTCTTCATCAGTCTCTCCTTCATCATCGATAAATTCGGCTTCTTCTTCTGCTTCTTCTCTCAAAACTCGCTCTCTTTCGAGACGATGTTCATGAAGAATCAGTTGAAATGGATGAGTCCAAATACGGGAGAACATGTGGTAATCAGGAAGAAGACGTTTAGAGAGGCCTTCTGTTCCAACGACGTCTTGGAGGAAAGTTTTGTAGAGTTTGCACTGTCTCTCTGTCAATCTCACATTGATCACATATTCTTGTTTTGGAGGAATGGCTTCAGTTAACACACGATAATCTTTTCGATCCACACACTTCTTCAGATGTTCGTACAGAACGTGACAACGCCGTTTCATGAAAGAGACCTCTAATTGAGAAGCATCCTTGGTTCTTCCGCGATTGATAATATTCACAAATCGATTGGCGAATTCATTTTTAGTTCCTAACAATCCTGGCTTCACAAAGTTTACCATGCAATGATATTCCATTAAGTTATTCTGAAGAGGTGTTCCTGTCAAACAGATTCTCCGCCTTGTCGCAATTTTCACCATCGTCTTCGACAATGCAGATTCGTCATTTTTCAGTTTATGTGCCTCATCACAAACCACCATATCCGGTCCAGGATCCTGAAGATATTTACGGAAGTCATCCTTCAGCTTGGCAAGTTTTCGAGCCGCTTGCGTCTTTTTCTTCTTTGGATCATCTTCGCAAGTGAGAATTCGGAACATGTCATATCCAATAATCATGACACTTGGTGTTTTTGAATTATGCCATTGTTTTAGAGCCTTCATTCTCTCTTGTCCAGTTTTATAAGAATCCAGTTCATCGACTGTAATCGTGGCAAGCTCCTCATCATTATCCTCTAACCACTTTTGAAACTCTTTGAACCAATTGATGATCACATTTTTCGGCACCACAACCAATACATGTTTACACTTTTCTCCGAGTTTCTCATGCATCATTACTGTGTGAAGGAAGGTGATAACTTGAAGTGTCTTTCCAAGACCCATACAATGTGCAAGAATCCCACCAGATCCTTCTTTATCCATACGATCAATTGATTCAAATGCACAATCGTACATGAATTGAATTCCGTGAGCTTGATGTGGTTTGAGAATTCGAACAAGAGAGCTGTGTACTTCAACAGGGACTTTTGGGTCGCTAGATGCATCTGGATCCAGAATCACACTTTTGAGCCTTCTCTGCGAAGATGTTCCGGTGAGTACTTCCGTAAGATCTTCTCCTTCTTCCAATGTAATCCCATTGAACTCTTTCTGTTTCTTCTCCAAACGCTTCCTTCTCTCTTTCTCTGCCTTTTCAGCGTCAACAGTTTCTTTGGCGAGTTTACTGCTATCCATGATGATTCCCTTCTTCTTTTTCTCTTCCTTTTTAGGTGTTTTGTTTTTAGTCTTCCGATTTGCAACGATGGATCCATCAGAAGAGTCATCGCCGTCAGATTCAGATTCCGAGCGAGCTTTCTTTTTGTTCGCTTTTTTGTTGCTCTTCCTGTTTTTCTCCTCTTCCTCATCATCGTCTTCACTATCCTTTCCAGATTTCGCAGACTTCTCTGATTCCGATTCCGACATTACTACCACCGGTGCTCGCTTTTTCTTCTGTGGCATCACTTCCTCATCCGATTCATCATCGTCTGAAGATGCTTTTGACTTCACTTGCTTCTTCACACCCTGTCTCTTTTTCGGCATTTCATCTTCGGAATCGGACTTCTCTTTCGTTTCGGATGGTTCATCCTTCTCATCTTCAGAATCTGATTTTTCTTCGGATGATGACTTTGAGCGTTTTCTGGAAAAATAATTATAAGAAAAAAAGGGATTTTATAACCGAAAATACCTTTTCGTGGCTTTCTTGTTTACTTTCACTTCTTCATCGTCAGAGTCTACCGACTTCTTTTTCTTCTTTTCTACACTCTTTGGAACCGTTTTCTTTTTCTTTTTATCGTCCTCTTCTGATTCTGAATCTTTTTCATCTTCTGAAGATTCTACTTTTCCTCGTCTTCTAGTTGGAGTTTTCTCCTTCGGAGCTTCATCTTCATCGGAATCTACCTTCTTAGTTTTCTTTAATTTCTTCTGTTTCTCATCATCTGAGTCCTCGTCTTCTTCTGATGATGACTCCTTGGAACGTTTCTTCTGAGCCTTATTCTTTGTCTTCTTTGGAGCTTCATCGTCATCATCATCATCAGATTTTTGAGATTTCTTCGTTCTCTTTTTCTTCTTCTCAGCTTCCGAATCGTCTGAATCTGTTACCCTACGCTTTTTTGTTGAACTCTTCTTTCTCTTCTTCAACTCCTCGTCGTCATCAGATTCGTCAGAGTCGACAGACTTTCTCAGTTGTTTCTTCTTGATCTTCTTTGGTTTCTCATCTTCCTCTGAATCAGATCTATCAGATTCTGACGATTTCGGTTGCCTCTTCTTATTTCTAAGTTTGGGTTTTCTCTCCTCTTCAGATTCCTCAGATTCTTCTTCAGATTCAGAAGACGCATTGCGTTTCTTCTTCTTCTTAGCAGACTTAGGAGGAGATTCCGTACGCTTTCTGGTTTTCTTCTTCTTAGAAGTTACTTTCGTCTCTTCTTCGTCATCATCTGATGAATTTACACGTGCTCTTAAAAAATTGGAAATTATTGTAATTAACCTCAGACAATTTCTTACTTTTTTGTTGGAGGTCTTCCTCTTCTCTTCGGTGGTGGTTTTCCTTCTTTTTCCCGCTTTTCATTCAGCTTTTTTGCTCGTTTTTCTTTCCGCTCCTTTTCAATCGCAGCCGCGAGCTCCAAATCCTCATCTTCAATCACATCGAGCCTGGAAAATCAATATATAATACGAGTGTGAACTGTTCTGAAACTCACTCAGATTCGTCCTCCGACTCACTAACTACTTTCATCGAGCTTTCAGCGTTACAGGAACAAGTTCGAATAAAGATCTGTAAAGCAAAACGTGGGTTCAAAAAGAATCGGTCCAAAAGCAAAAAAGGTGTATAGAACGTAGGAACGGGCCGGCACGAAAGGGACACAGCGGATGCGAACGAGAAACGAACAGCTCAAGAGAGACGGAGAGAAACAGAGAAATAGCGAGAGAGTATGGAGAAACGAGAGGTTTTAGAGAAAAGATCGATAAATGGTGACGTGGAAAAAAATTTCTAAAAATAATTTTGTTAGGTGAAAATTGTGATCATTTGAGTCTAAATAATGGTAGATGACAAACTACAGTACCCGGTAATATGAAAATCAAAGCCAGAAATAAAATAGTTCTCATTTATCCCCAGACTATTGAGGACATAAGAAAATTATGATTAGATCTGTTTGAAGCTTAATTTCATATGTTTTCTCAATTATTTCTTATCGAAAACGGGGGAAGTGCGTATGTTTTTTTGAGACATGTAATTTCAAAAAAATAGTTTTTGCAATACTTTCGCGCGGGAAGTCGAACACATCGTACGCAATCACTGTGACGCGACATTGCAGACACTGGAGCCAGCTGACTGGTGCGAACGCTTCTGGTGACGTCACTTTTTATAGCTCAATCGTGGATTTAAGGCTTTTTTTTTTCAATTTCTCGATTTCATCATGTTCAATTGCGTATGAAAAGTACAGCTGTTACATTTTTGACCATAGTCAAAAAGTCAGTACGGCCTCTGAAGAGTTTTTTTGTTTTTTTGTGCGTTCTTTGTTTCCAGAAGTACGAATTAGACTTCATTCGGTAGAGTCATATCTTCAGTGTAGAATTCTTCTTCAAAACCTAAAATAATCTTTCGTACATTGCCAGAAACAAACTTTATGAACACAACTAAATATAATCTGCAATTAAAATTTTTAATATTGTGAATGTGTTCATGCTGGTTGTTTTCGAGCTGTTGTGTAGAATTGACATGTATCGTGATTTGAAAGAAAAGTTGAGTTACTTTCTTTGAGCTATCATTCTAAGTTTCGGGAATCGGGTTAAGCTCGTTAAGATAAACTGTAACTGTTACTTTTTTGGACCTTCGATGTATTTCACAAAGCATTTTCTTTCTAAATCTGAAACCCCAACTCTTCTCTTTCCTTTTTTGTATTCTTGCAACTTCAGAATTTCGATTATATTCCAAAAACTCTTTACCAATCTCTTTAATTTTCTATCGAATGTTATAGTAGATCCGTTGTAAAACATCGGTTCAATTTCTAAGCAATTCTCTACACAAACTAACTATGTAATTGTTGGTTGTTCTTCATGGTATAATAGATTGTGATCGCATCAAAACGAAATCTTGTTTCGATTCGTCTAGAATCATCTACCTGACTCATCTTTAATTTCTTCCTCCTATAATTTACACATCTCGTTCTTTCGCAACCCCTCTGTTGTCATCCTATGCTAACCTTTGCTATCGTGAGACGATGTGTCGTCTGTGTGTTATCAAGTTCGCTTTCGTTTTTTCTTTTGCTAGTTGACTAACAGCCACCTGACTTCAACCCCTTATTTTAAAAATTTTTCACTGTTGCTCTTTTCGTTTATAATCTAGCTTTATGAACCCAAATCCTTCTCATTACCATAGTCTATCAAAAAGGTTGTCAACATGAAACGCTTTCCAATTTCGTATTGTATGGGAGAGATAATCCTTCTGAATGGATGTCCAACGATCACAAGATCGGGACTGTATTAATACCAACATCGTGCATTTTCCAATTCTACAGACTTTTGTTTAGTTATTGTCAGAATTTTTTCATGAAACGGATGTTCCTTGATATTACCGCAATTCTCTTAGTTCTGGAGTAGCGTCCGTCCTTGAGTGTACCCTTCGGAGCCAATCATTATGCTTATCCACACAACGATTGTGGCTACGAAAAAGCCCCATGCAGCACAAACAAATACACACCGATTCGTTTTTCTTTTTTCTTTTTCTTCCTAGATAGTGGAAAAAGAATTGGAATATAACCTCCTCCTCTTCCTTCTTCTTCCATCAACATTGGTTTTCTTGGCTTTCTTCCAAAAAACGTAGTCAACGTCTTCTTTCTTCTCCGGTTTTCTTCCACTATGGAACGATGAAAGTGTGTTGTGTGTCTGAGTTTTCGTCCTCCGTTTTCTTTTACTCTTTTGCGGGAAAGAGGGCGACTGAGGTCGGAGAAAACGGAGAGAGTAGAGGGAAGATACGAAACGAAAATAACTGAATCAATACATCTGGTGGGGGTTGGCGGTGTGAGAAAGGCGAAGAAGAAAAAGAAGAAGAAGAAGATGACGAAGAAAGAGAGGGTGGAGCCCGTGGGGCACACAACGGCTTCTCCTTTTCCCCGAATATGTGTATGTGCTTCTCCTCTTACTAGGAGAGTCCGTCCTCTTTTTTCTCGTTGTCGTCGTCGGTCGTGCCCGCCTTTTCCGGAATACGAAAGTAGGTCTAGTTAATGGTTAACCACCTCCTCTCTTTTGAAAGAGCTTTTTCTTTAATTGCCCGTTGCAACTTCTTCGTCTTCCTTGGCTCACCTCCTAACTGGTCTCATTCTCTTTTTTGGGGAAGTGGATACTTCCAAACTATGTATTCCTAGAATTGACTTCGAACGAAAAATGTTCAAGGAGTACTGTATTGTTTCCTAGGCTAGACGTTTGTAATTTTATATTATGCTTAAAGTCCATTCAGATCGTTCTCCGTTGCCTCTTCAAATCGAACGTTCTCTTGCTCTGATTTTGTGTTTTTTCTTCTCCTCTGTTATGGTCACATCTGAAAAGGGAAATCCAGCAAAATTTTATTTTCTTTTACAGAAACATGTCGTTCTCCGGCTTGCGTAAGCAGTTCAACAAGGCCAACCAGTATCTGTCGGAAACGATGGGTGCCGCAGAGCCAACAAAGCTCGACGACGTTTTCAATGAAATGGAGAAGAATATCGATACAACCTACAATTTGGTGACCGATCTCGTCGCTGGTACCAACGAATACCTCCAACCGAATCCGGCGACCCGCGCCAAAATGGCCACGCAAGTTGCTCTTTCAAAAGTACGCGGCACCGCAAAAACCTCTCCGTATCCGCAGACGGAGGGAATGCTGGCTGACATCATGCAGAAGTACGGACAACAATTGGGGGATAACAGCGATTTGGGAAAGGTTTGTTTCTTTTCTAAAAGAGGGTTTCTGAAGAAATACATATGACGAATTTTTGAAAACGATCCAAAAAAGTAAATATTTGCTCTCTTTTCAGGCATTGAACGATGCAGCAGAAGGATACCGAGCGATGGCTGACATTAAATATCAGATGGAGGATAATGTGAAACAGAACTTCCTGGATCCACTGATGCATTTGCAGAATAATGAGTTGAAAGATGTGAATGTAAGTGTTTCCAAAAACGTTCAGTAGAAGAAAAGAAGCAACACAATTAATGTTGCTCCTCGGATATCGTCAATCGACTCATATTTTGGTTAAGAATTGTAATCTAAAATTTTTATTTCAGCATCATCGAACAAAACTGAAGGGACGTCGTCTTGACTATGATTGCAAGAAACGACAACAACGAAGAGACGATGAGATGATTCAAGCGGAGGAGAAGCTCGAAGAATCAAAGCGACTCGCTGAAATGTCAATGTACAACGTGCTCAGCAATGATGTACTTTACACTTTTTTGAATACTAATCTTATTTATCTTCAAAGAAGAGATTATGCTAATTGACTTCTATTCTTTTAGGTCGAGCAAATCTCCCAACTACGTGCACTTATCGATGCTCAACTCGATTTCCATCGGCAGACTGCACAATGTCTCGAGAATCTTCAGCAGCAACTCGGTCACCGTATCAAAGATGCAAGCTCAAGGCCGAGGGAAGAGCACGTGCCATTACCAGTACTTGGAAATGAGAGCAGAACGCCGAGATCCAGGTTGGTGGAGCATGATGAGATTTGATAAAAATGTGTGATGATGTTTGGGCTCTGAAAAATGCATGACTTGAAATTGCATGGATGTAAACAAGGTTACTTTGTAGCCAGTATCAGAAGAACATAAGGAAATGAAACCTTTACTAGATGTCGGTGTCGCTCCTATACAAATGGTACCATTAGAGACGTCTGTTGAGATAATAGGTTCATTGCGAGCGACTCATTCTGCCTTTTGTGCAAGAATACTCTCACTTCTATCCCGTTCCATTCACCGCTCCGTCTTCTTAGGGCCCATTTATGGGCTGCCCGAGAGCTGTGATGAAATCGGGGCGGAGAGCGCGGAGCAGTGAAGCATCATTCAGAAGAGTATTAAAAACAGAAAGCGAAAGGAGAATATGTATGTGCACGAGAGCGGGTATGATTGATTACGTCGTTTTTCTTTTTTCGAAAAAGGATGAAGGAATACTTTGCTTGCCAAATGGAGAATGACAGGAAAAATTTGTGTTTTTAATGAGCCAATGTCATGGGGAAGAGATGATTTATGAGGGATGTGGAATTGAGAACCAGGAGCTATTTTCATATTTTTCGGTTAGGAAGAAATGGAGAGAAGCGACAAAATGATGACTGATCGTTCGGCGCGTCCAAGAGAATTTATTTCTAAAATGAAATTATGTTTTCAAACACTAAGATTCATCAATTCTTGTGAAAGATAGATTTTGATAATCAACGAGAGTGCATGAACATGTTGGGGTGTTACTGTATGTAAAATTATAATGTTTTGTTTTTGCTTTGCATGCTAAAAGCCTCTTCCAAAGCATTTCTTCAGTTTCAGATCGCCTGCCCCATCAGAGATGACACACAACTCAGCCTCTTCAGCTGGTACTGCTGTAAGTTCCTCTTTTCTAGAGAACCAGAACAAGAAAACAATATTCCTCAAGTTTAAGACCGCCGTAAATGGAGGAGGAATGCCTCAAGCACCACCAGCCTATCAGCCACCTCCAGGAGGAATGCCCCCACCACTTTCCCAACAACAGAAGCCCCAATGTCGAGCCCTGTTCGATTTCGACGCTCAAAGCGAGGGAGAACTAGACTTCAAAGAGGGTACACTCATCGAGTTGGTCTCTCAAATCGACGAAAATTGGTATGAAGGACGTTACAATGGAAAGACCGGACTGTTTCCTGTCACCTATGTGCAGGTGTTGGTGCCTCTTAAATAATTTATCGCCCTTTCTTTGTCCTTTCCTCCTCGCTGTTTTATTGCCAATCCACTCACGCCATGCACCCCTCTTCCCCCAACCCAAAAACCCATGTTTTTCAAAAATCTCACTTTTTTCTTAGGAAATCGGAAAAGTACCAGGGAGGCGGTTTTTACTAGAAGGTTAATGGTCTCTGTGAGACTCGGATATTCAAGGTGAATATGGTTTTTTTGTTGTTGAAATGTGAAATGTAAGGTAGTATTTTGTATCATTATCATCACTAGGCTAGTCTATACCATCTAGTCTCCGTATGCTTCATGTTTCTTGTTCAATCTTCGTATTCACTCTGAATCCCGTGTAACCTCTATGAAACGGTAAATTTCAAATCGCATTGTATGTTTCTCATGCCTTTTTTCTACAAGTTCAACAAAATCCCAACCGTCTAGTAACCCCTTCTCATCAGGTTCCTGTGTCCAAATCTTTGTATTTATGAACATGCTTTATACCTTTTAGTGCTCCCGATGCGTTTTTTGTCCTTCTAAAGCAATACAATTTGAATTTCTATTTTTTATCCTTTGACCCCAAATCGCTCTGTACCCTTACACTACCAAAAATCTCTTTGTGCATTTATCCTATAACATAGCTTGTTAGAAACTTAGCTTTATTAGTAACTTATTTGCCCCTCTTACTTATATTTCGGTTTGATTTTATGTTACATGAAAACTTACATTTGATGATTCAGAATTCTAATTACCCACAAACACGATTCCTTCAGCTGAAAAGCGGTATGAGCATTTTTAATGAAATTGCCATACCACTTTGTACAACCAAAGAGATCGAGAAATGGGGCGGAAAAATCAGAATAATAGTAGGAATTGGAAAGGAAGAAAGAACCTTGTGACTGCCCTCTTCTCTCCACCAACGACCATTTTTATACCACACAGGAGGAGATCGAAATCAGAGAGAAAGTGGGCGGGCGCCCACCCATTTCTTCGTCTTTCTTCTTCTTCTTTCAAGTTGCAAGATGGACAATGGGCACCCCACTGGGCTGAAAAGATCCGATTGCGCTGATTAACCGAATGAAAATGAGGAGATGAAAACGAAAATAAGGGAGAAAAGGGAAAACGAGAAGACGGATCCGGTTAAGAAGAAGCACAGTTTTCCGGATTTTACAAGGAGAGATTTCGAGAAGAGATTTCAAGATTTTTCGAACAGATTCCATCATTTCTATTCAGGTCGCACTTATTAGGAGAAATCGAATTTCTGATTTTTGAAATTTAAATCGAAAGTGAATTGTTTTCGATTTCTACGGTGGAAGAACGATATCTGGATGATGCTCAGATTCTCAGAATATTCAGAAGGATTTTTGGCGGTTTTTCAAATATCCATGAGTTTGAAATTCTGTTCCGTAGAGAATATTTTGAAAAGGATTTGAACTACCATGACAAAATTTGAAAATGAGCCGGAGAATTAGCTAATTGCGTTCGCAGAATATTTAGAAAGTTTAAATTTCAATTTTTGAGAAACTCTGAAACTACGAATAGCTAGAAATGAATTCCAAAGTACTAAAAAATTCACAGCTGCTCTTCCAAAAAAAATCTTCTCCAGTCACTAGGCAACGACATTTGTTATGTAGAAGGAAAAGTATAGTGTGGGAAAACTGAAAAAAGGAATTCAGCCAGGATACTTGCGACTGTCTCATTCAGACAAACTGAGTTTTTATAGCGAAAAGAGGAGTGTGCAAAAAAAAATGAAGCCAATTATCAGGAGTGTTTTCCAGAAATCACAATTCTCGGAAGATTTGCAAAACCTAAACTCACGTGCTTAAAAATTAATTAATCTTATTTTCACGTGGATCTATTTATATCCACGTGTTCACTTTTGAAATTTGGAGCAAAGATTTGGAGCACTGATAAGAAATGGGGTATAAATAGAAGTGGAATTCGAATAGAAACTTCATAGAGTTCATCAAAACTCCTTCTCCAAGAAGAAATGGCTCAATCCGTCCCACCAGGAGACATCCAAACGCAACCAAACGCGAAGATCGTCTTCAATGCACCGTAAGACGACAAGCACACCTACCACATCAAGGTGATCAACTCGTCGGCCCGTCGTATTGGATACGGTATCAAGACAACGAATATGAAACGTCTCGGAGTCGATCCACCATGTGGAGTTCTCGATCCAAAGGAGGCTGTCCTTTTGGCTGTCTCTTGTGATGCTTTTGCCTATGGACAAGAGGTGAATTCTATTGAAAAAGAAGTCTCTAATATCTCTACTTTTCATACAGGATACCAACAATGACCGTATCACTGTCGAATGGACCAACACTCCAGATGGTGCTGCCAAGCAGTTCCGTCGTGAGTGGTTCCAAGGAGACGGTATGGTTCGTCGCAAGAATCTCCCCATCGAGTACAATCCATAAAGATTTGAGGAGGAGATCCCCTGTTTTTCAAAAATCTTATTGCATAAAATGGTTTATAACCGTTCTGTTCAGTTTTTGTCAGAGCCTAGCTTTTCAATAACGCTCTAATAGTTTTCACACTTTACATTACTAGATTTCTCAAAATATCTCGAAAGTTCTCTGAGATTTCCTATGAGATAAAAAGTTCCCCTACACAAGAATCACATGTTTTTCGTTGTTTTTGAACGAGAAAACAATTAGAGATTTTATCTGTGATTTCGAGAATAAGAGAGAGGGTTAAGGAAGAAAACTGGATCTGGAAAAGGCGTGGGGGAAAAAATTATAATAATGGAGAACGGAAAATGTGTGGCGATTAGTTTAAGTTCACTCTTTAGCTAGGTTACCGATTTATCAGAGACTTCTCAGTAAAAATCCAAAATTTGCAACCTGACGGCGTGCCCAATGGTGTGGGCTGTTTTTAAACAAAGTTTTGACCCCTGTGAGTTCGAACCACGTTGAGGTTTCGGTTTTTGTTTTTTTCGGGAAATATGTTTTTGTTTTCTTCGATATATTGTATCACTTTTCAATCCACGAAAGTGTGTTCTGCACTTAGTTTCTCATGAAAATTCCTGTAAAAAGCGTCTTTCGTCAATTAAAGTTCATGGTTTGCAAGCGCACCGCCGTACACACCACCACGTTGGATTACAGAACATTTTACAAAAAAAAAAAAAATGAAACTACCGTACTCTTCAGGCGATCAATAAAATCAAAAATGAATCAAAAAAGAAAAAATGGTTTTCCTGAAGAAAACAACAGACAAAACCTTTTCGGAAACTTGATAAAAATTAAAAAAAAAAGCAGGAATTCCCAGAAAACTAAAAAGTGGAAGAAATGACTCTCGAAAAGCTCACTGAATAACTCAGTAAGTGTAGCTCAGTAGCTTCTTCTTCTTCCACTCGACACATGAGAAAAAGAGAAGAAGAACCAATGATTTTTTTTCGTGCCTGCAGCTGAAAAGAAGCTGAGACTCGAGAATAAAATGAGAGAGAGAGAGAGGAAGAGAGATATGAAGAAAAAGAGAGCAACTGAATGCACCTGTCATCTCACTTTATGAAAAAAAAAGAGTGGAAGAATTCAGTGAAGGGAGTCTCCGGAAATCTGTTGGAGAATGAAAACGATGGAATGGCAATGAGAGAAGTTATAGATGAGGTTGGGATTTTTGCTTTGATGAATATCAATGGAAAACGATTACGGTAGGATTTGAAAAACCAAATGTTTCCCACTGTGAATTCGAACTGATTCTGATCCAGAAAATCTTGATTTAGCAAACCGTCAGAAAACTTACTTCGTCCAAAAATTGAAAAGTGAAATCTTCCGAAGTAACCTCTCTGTCAGGAGAAAATTGATCGCTGGAGGACTGCATCGGGTTTACTGTAGAGCTGGAAAATGGCATCATTTTTAGAAGAATATTAAGGAAATTTAAATTGAATCAGAACTGTGTCACATCTCAAAAGGGGGCGGAGCTAGAAAAAAGTTGTCAACTGCAAACTTTTTCAGAATTAAATTTGAAGCAAGTTTGCAGTTGTCAACTTTCTTCTAGCTCCGCCCACTTTCGAGATATGAGACATTTCTGATCCTGGAAGTTCTGATTCAGCATACCGCCGTGTGGAGGGATTCCAGGAATGAAAGAGGTTGAAGAATGCGAGTTTTGAAATTAATTTTGCTTGGTATTTCTGAAAACGGGCAACTCAGAGAGTATGACGAAAGAGGAAGACAACAACAACTACAGTAATCTTTCGTACTGTAGGAGGAACGAATAGAAGAAGAAGGATGAAGAGAAACGACAGAGAATCAGAATATTTCGGATGGAGATTCAGGAAGCGAAGGTGATGTTTTGTGAGTTATTGTATTTGAGAAAAAACCAAAAGAATTTAAAAAAAACCGAATTTATTGAAGGAGATCGAAATAAAACAAATACAGGTACAGTTTACAGAGATCACAGGTGAAATTATTAGATCACAAAATATTAGAAAAAGTATTAAAAAAGAAAAAACGAATGAAAAATTAATTAATATGGAGCAAATCGTTTTTGTGACTTTGAGGAAACATAAACATACTTGGAACTTCTGATTGGATGACGGAATTGGCTTGGAAGATTCTCCTTGTTTTCCTCAGGCTTCGTCTGGTTTGATGACTTCTTTCGGGAAATATAGAACAAATTTCCTTTGAATCGAGTTCCATTTAACGGCAAGGCGATGTCCACAGAGTCCTCCATCACGAATTCAACAAAACAAAATCGTTTTGAAACTCCAGTCTTCGAATCTCTTTGAATATGAATTGATTTGATTGAGCCACAACACTCCAAACAGCGACGAATGAGATCTTCGGTCATTTTGGGATCCAGATTCGATACAAAAATTGAGCGGGAGTCGATTTCCTTTTGTTTCTCCTCAGTCATCACATATTTCTCGGTTGTCGTGGCAAGGATATTCTTGAGAATGGCGAGTTCTTCGAGTTCTTCAGGTGAGCATCGTGGATCCACATAGGAGCAGTTGCAACCATTGTTATAGATACACATGGCTGATTGAAGAGCAAGAATAGTAGGAATACGGTAGTTGAGGTGGTGAACGAGAGTCGAGAGAGACACAACTAAGAGATGGTCAAATGTTTATAATGAGTTGGCTCTCTAACCTATACTGTATAGGCCCCTCATGCCCCGCCCCCTCCCCTTTACCCTCATGTCTCCCAGGACAGTATGGTTGTAAATGTGACAACCACCGATGACGGATGTGAAGAAACGAAATCTGTAAGTGACAGCCGACATGATGGATGTTGACCTAGTTATTAGTTTTATGGTCCTGAGTATTAGTATTGAGGAAGTTTTCGAAAATATTTGACAACATCGAGAATCCATGAGAATTTGAATCCGTGCCAGCCTAGAAGACTCTGAAAATGACTTGTGACAAAGCTAGCACATTTTAAATTTAATTTTTTTATTGCAATCATTTGGATGATTTTTCTTCGGTTACAGTTGCCAAAATCATCGAATAAATAAAGAATGATAATGATAATCGAAACGGGCTGATTGAGGGGCGGATAGTTTTGTGTTTTTTTGTAGAGATCACATATATAAAACAAGAATGGATAAGAGTTGAGGGGTGTGTGTGGGGAAGAGTACCATTTGAAACAAATACATATAAAGTGTGTCATCATGAAATCTCACATATTGTCTGAAGACGAAGGCCCGATTGGAAAGAGAGTTTGGGGGAGAATGGGAGAGGAGAGAGATTAGAGAAATGATCAAGAGATAGGATTTTGAGAGAGAGCAGTATCTATAAATGGGAATGCACCTGTCTTTTTTTGTTTTCGCTTTTTTTGTAATGTATGGAATCCCGGCCAGGTAGATACCCATCATCACCAGCAAAATGTGCAAAGAACCGGATTTCAGTAGAGGAAAAATGGTGGGAAATGGAAAGAAATTGAATCAATATGATACAATTGAGCAATTTTAAGACACAAGAAATAACATAGAACAAGAAAAAAATATTAAAAAATAAAAAAGAAACAAGAACGTTTAAGGATGTTTTGATTTTTTAGCACTCGATTGTTGTTGCTGTTGCTGTTGAGCAGCAAGAGCCGCTAAAACACTGGGATCCGAGAGCATCATTTGTTGAAGAATGGCTGGATTTTGCATCAGTGCACTTAGCAGAACAGGGTTGATATCATCACCAGATTGTGCAGCAGCAGCAGCGGCTGCAGATGTCGATGGAGTGGCTGAGGCGGCTGATGTGGAGGCACCTGCGCCGGATGAGGTGGATGGAGTTGAAGTGGATTGGAACTTCTGTAAATATTAATTATAAATTCAGAAATTAATTTTCAAAATTCCCTATAGATGTTTTCAGTTTTCAAAAAAGTTTCCAATTCTTACCTGTTGTTTCGAAGTGGTTGGCGTGCTCGGAACGGATGCTTGAGCTTGAGCAGCTTGAGCTGCCTGAGCGGCAGCAGCCATTGCAGCCATCGATGCCACGTTGGCAGTTGAAGAAGCAGATGAGGTGGATGGCATACCGTACCCACTATACATCAATTGCTGAAGGGCAGCTGCTTGTTGGTATTGTTGGAGGACCATTTGCATTTGAAGCATTTCCAGTTGTTGTTTTGTTATCGCTTCTTGTTGAGCAGCGGCGGCAGCAGCTGCAGCATTTGCTGAAAACATACACTTTGAGAAAGACTTTGAAAGAAATCTAACGAGTTATTTTTCAAATAATATTTCTTCCGCTAATCGAAAAACGTTATTCAAACTCACCGCTTCTAGATTTACTTGAACTCGTCGACGGCGTCTGTTGTTGTTGTGCCTGCTGAGCAGCAGCCAATGCCATCAACTGCGCATTTGCGGCTGCAGCTGAAGTCGATGGTGTCTGAGGAGCCGGTGTTGATGGCACAGAAGGTGTCGCTGTCATCGACGGCTCTGAGATACGGTCAGAGTGTGCACCATTGAGAGAGATGTGAGCGAGAAGAGCACTTTGAGAATGTACATTGTAGTCTGGATTAGCATCAAGCCAAGCGGATAGTTCATTTGCCTTTGGCCATTTCGAAGCAGCCAATAGCTCTCCAGTTTTCCGATTGAACACAGAGATCATGTCATCGAATTGAAGAGAACCTCCCACTTTGATGTTACACGTGGCTGATGCAGATGGAGTTTGAGGTTCCGACGGTCCTGCTTTTGCTTCCACTTTTGGAGTTTCAACTTTCGGAGTAGCTGGCTTTGGAGTGGCTGCTGGTGTTGGTTGCGAACTTGCAGCCTTTGCAGCGGCTAGTGATGCAGCAGATGGAGCAGCTCCCGCTCCCAAACCAGTTCCAGACATCTCTTGGAATAGTTTTGTGTCAATTGTCCAATCCGGATTTGACATGGCAAAGACGGTAAGATCTCTGATTTGTGGTCGTTTCGACTCCGGAAGAGCCTCCTTTGTTGTTTTATGTACCATTGGGATCTTTGCATCTTTAGACATCGTATTTAGTTTTGCAAGTTCAATCATTCCAACTCCAGCAATCTCCAGAATCCTCAGAATAATCATTTCTTCTTGGGACTTCGTGATAGTAGTCTGTCCGGCTGCAGCTGCAGCAGCGACGGCGGCAGCTTGTTGCTGAGCTGCCTGTTGTTGTGCAGCCTGCTGTTGTGCTTGCTGTGCAGCGGCAGCGGCGGCCAATGCTGCAGCTTGGGCAGATGCAGTGGCAGATGAAGATTCTTTTGGAGCCGATGGTTTCGCTTTCTTTGCAGCGGAAGGTGTAGATGTTCCAGTAGCAGATTGACCAGTCAACGCAGCGAGGGCAGCTGGATTCGACATAGACATAGCCAGTAGAGCTTCCAGAATTGCTTGTTGCTGTTGTTGTTCAGTTGCATTAGCTGCAGGTTGTGCAGACGCCGCGGCAGCAACTTGAGCAAGTGCAACTGCTGCAGCTTGTGCTTGAGCCGCCTGTTGTTGAGCCTGTTGTGCAGCTTGACTACTTGCTTTTGATGTACTGGGTTGTTGCTGCTGCTGCTGCTGCTGTTGTTGTTGTTGAACTGCAGAAGCAAGCAACATTGTCAGCATTTGATTGAGCGTCTGTTGCTGAGCAGCTGTCATATTTTGTTGTCCGGATGCAGCCATCAGCTGGGGCATCAACATCAGTGCAAGCATACTGTACTCGGCACTAGATCCAGCTCCAGCACTCATCAACATTTGTTGCATCGCTCTCATCTTTGCCTCATTATCGTTATTCGGTCGTTTACGATTTCCTTTTCTGGCGGCATTTGCTGCCGCTGCAGCAGCTTGCTGTTGTTGCTGTTGTAAACGGAGGAATTGTGCTTGTGCTGCAGCAAGTGCGACTGCTTCCTTCTCTTTTTTGTCTTCTGTGTCACTGTCGTTGACAGATTCCACGTCACCAACGCCACACCATTTTCCAGCTTCCACGGTGGAAACGATTTCGATGACTCGTCGGATCAAGGTAGTCTCAGATGGACGAACAATCTGAAAATTACAAAAATACTGAAAGTAAAATGATTTGAAAATTTACCTTTGTAAATGCTGGTTTATTCAATACATTCGCAGCCAACGACTCCAATCCACACTGATCACAAATCTCAATCAGTTCCTTATCGTGTTGACTTGTCCAGCCACTTGGCATTCCAGTTGTTTCACAGAGCGAAAGATCAGCAGCTTCCAAATTCTCAGCCAACAAGTGTACTTTTCGAATGACATTTATACGATTGAACATCTTGATAGCTTTTCTTGATGGCATCGGATCAATTGACATTGCTCTTTTCAAATCAATTGGTTTCAGATCGTTACTTCCTTGAGCTCTTCTACACATGGCAAGAATGCACATAAACTGCTCATGACATTCTTCATCAGTCTTAGTTTCCAAATGTTTTGAGAACTTCTTAAATGCAGTCCAGTCTTCTCCTTCCGCATCTTTGAGATCTTTCACTCCGAACGACCGAAGTACTCTCAGGAATTCCATTTCTTCTCGTTTTGACCACTTGAGCTTATCGTAGACTGGATCATGTACACTTCGTTGACTTGTCAGTAGAAGACGACGGAATCGAACCCAAAACTCTGCTTGACCAGGCCAAGATGGTAGTTCTTTTTCATTGAAGCAAAGGTTCTCATCTTCACGAATAGCATCATAATTCTCCAATCCGTGTCTCCAACATCCGATCAAGAAGCATTTGTCGCAATCGGCATCCCATCCATCTACAAATGTCTCAGCAACCACAGGCATTTCTTTCAATTTGATGTCAGTCCACTTGACAGAAAAGTCTTCAACAAGAGCACGTTCATCAGCAATGATATGATCCTCCAGATGTTTCATCATATCAATCTTCTGCATCAATTTGTTTGCATGACGATGCACGTGTCTTTGGAATGCTGAGTCCATCGCAAAGCTTGGTGGATTGAATTCTGGAAGTCCTGCCCATCCTTGGTTGTACATGGAGCCGGGACCAAGTTTAGAAGTATCAGGAGCACCTTGAGGTTTTATAAGTTGGAAGACAAACTGCCTAACACGATCATCTCCTCGGAATTCACGAACACAATGGAGGAGAAGAGTTCTGGACATGTGTTCAATATCTTGTTCAGCTGTGTCCAGTTCTCCGTACTTCTTGATTTCAGCCCATCTTCCCCATCCATATTGTGCAAGAACTTTCTCGACTTTGAAGTATTCCTGTTTGCTAGTTGCCAGTTCATCAGGACGATAGCTTCCAGAATAATCACCATCTTCATCTTCTCCCCTTCTTCGCTTTCTCTTTTCAGACAGACCACCTCTCTTCCGTTTTCCAGACTCTTCACTCCCATCGGAATCCACGTCTTCAATTTTGTTCTCTTCGAATCTCTTTGTTCGTTTACGAGGCTCCTCAATTATCAGTTCTCTTCCATCTGGAGTGGCAGTTGCCTTTTCCACATCAACTTGAGCTTTTTCAGCCCATTTAGTCCAGAATTCTGGATCATCAATATCGATATCATCTCCCTTGTTATGAGTGGAATTGAATGTTGCTTTGGCGAAGAGGGATCCCTTTTGACCAGCTTCCAGAGTAATCGTTTGAGTTCTTCGTTGCAAAATAGTCTCGATATCTTCCTCGTTGAACTTGGCAGAATCATTATCCTCGTCCATAATGGATCCGTATGCTCCTTTCTTCAACAATTCTTCAACATCCTTTTTACTCAATGCAGTTCCCTCTGATTTCAAAGAGGTGGTGGATTGAAGGACAGCCTTATCGAGACCCAATTTCAAAGATGCCTTATCAAACATTTCACGTTCATATGTGTTTGAAGTGATCAATCGATACACTTTCACAAGTTTCTTTTGACCGATACGATGACATCTTGCTTGGGCTTGGAGATCGTTTTGAGGGTTCCAATCAGAATCGAAAATGATAACAGTGTCGGCTGCAGTCAGATTGATACCAAGACCACCTGCACGGGTACACAACAGGAATACGAAACGATCAGAGTCTGGAAAAAGAACAGGATTAATGATATCTATGAATGCAGAGTTTATGATTTATACTGAAGTAAAAGGAACATCAAACTCACTTTCTTTACTGAATCGATCAATTGCGGCTTGTCTCAAATCTCCTCTAACATTTCCGTCGATCCTCTCGAATGGATAAGCCATTGTTATCAAAAACTCCTCCAGTAAATCCAAAACTTTGACCATCTGGGAGAAAATCAATACTTTATGTCCATCTTTTCTCAGCTTCGGAAGCAATTTCTCAATAAGTACAACTTTTCCAGAGGCCTGAACAAGTGCCTTTTGAGTTAACGTTTCTTCGTCCCAATCTGGATGTGCAAGGCGGAAGTCGTTCATGATAGTCTCCTCGGCTCCGTTGATCAAAAATGGATGATTACAGCATTTTCTCAATTCCATCATCACATTCATAAGCGATGGTGCCGACGTTCCTTTGCACAAATGACTGAAGTTTCTTTCAAGAATAGCACGATAGAACTTCTTTTGCATGTCCGAAAGTTGAACTTCAATAATGGTTTCCTCTTTTGGTCCAAGTGACTTCTCGACGTCTTCTTTCAATCTTCTCAACATCATCGGTTTCAGAATTTCTTGGAGCTTCTGAACTTGATCGTCAGTCTGACAAGATCCGAACTGCTCCAGGAATGTAGCGGAGTTATCAAACTGTTGGGGATGGAGGAAATTCAGGAGAGAGAAAAGTTCTTCAATGTTATTCTGAAGAGGAGTTCCAGTGAGAAGTACACGGTGCTCCATTCTGAATGCCAAAAGTCCATTGACCAAAAGTTTACAATTTCGGTTCTTCAGACGATGTGCCTCATCGATAACACACACTCTCCATGGGATCTTCTTCAAGAACTCCACATCGGATACAACTGTTTCGAAAGTAGTGATCAATGCATCGATCTTGACAAAGTTCTTCTTCCAATTCTTTGCACCACAATGTCGTTTATCATAAAACACTTCGTATTGTTGTAGTACTTCTCGGGCATGTGCACTTCCATGGTAGACAATTGCATTCATATCCGTCCATGTTTCGAATTCTCTCACCCAATTTTGAATTGTGGAGAGTGGGACGACAACAAGGAATGGACCATGAATACCGTAATCGTAAACTCGTGAAAGGAATGTGATCGTTTGAACAGTCTTTCCAAGTCCCATTTCGTCAGCAAGAATGCAGTTTTGGCTGGAAAACAAGAGAATTTAGGAACAATATTTTTGAAATATAACTTACGAATTGTAGTAGCAATAGAGCAGCCAATCGACACCCTCGAACTGATATTCTCTCAACGAATTTCCATTCTTCCACACTTTCGAAGTGCTCAACTTCTTCCATTCTTCTGGTTCTGGCCTCTGTTTATCGCGGATTTTTGCTGGATCAATCACCTGCCGCTGTCTCCAAAGTTCAACTTTATCAGCCGGAATGTTCTCAATTGGCTCCCACGTGACCTCTTCGTAACCGAGACTTTTCCATTTTATGAGAACGAATTCTTGTCCATCGTCTTCAGTGATATGATCGACGACTCGGTCGACAATAACAAAGTCCGCGTTGAAATCTTCGTCATCATCGATGTATGAGACAAGTTTTTTCGCCTTGAACCTCTTTATTTTGGCCTCAACTCTCTTGTCAATTTCCAGTAGTTCTGGGAACGTTTTCCATTCACAATGACAGTATGCTCGTCCTTTCCACTTGATGAGAAACTGTTCAACTTCAACCATTTCCTGTGTTCCATTTTCTTTTGATGTTTCTGGTTCATCTTTCACTTCAGATTCTTTTTTAACTTCTTTCGAAGTCTCTGCTGTTCCTTCTTCAGTGATTGCAGACGGTCCATTCTCTGTGGCACCATTCTCAGGGTTCTTTTCTGATTTCTCTTCTTCTGCAGCAGCAGCAGCTTCTTCTGTTGACTTCTCAGCTGTTACTTCCTCTTCTTCTTGCTCTGGGATAACAGGCACCATATGCATTCTTACGTTCAATATCTTCTCCACAACCAATGCATTTGGATCAGGAGCTGGCATGTCGACCTTCATCAAGAACTCGTCATCCTCATCCTCATCACTCTTTGGAGCTTCTCCATTAACTTCTGGAGCTTCAGATGCTGCAACCGACGCCTTCTTCCGAGTGCTTCCACCACCTCCACCTCTCTTTTTTCCTCCTTTTCCACGTGCTGGATAAAAGTCATCGTCATCAGAATCGTCGAAACTCTTCTTCTTTTTTGACTTTGCCACCACTACAGGCCTCCGATAAGATGATTTCTTTTTGGTTGATGTGTTTCCAGGAGTGACCATCTGTGGGGTAGCTGGAGTTGAAGGTTCGGTGAAACCATCATTCGTCTCACTAGGTGCCTCACTCATGTCTTTTGTGATTGTTGACATATCATCATCATCGTCTTCCTCCTCGTCTTTTATGATAGAATCCCTGGAAGACTTCGAAGACTTTGCTGAGGAACTTTCCTCCGGAATATCATCATCTTCTGGATCTTCTTCCTCTCCAAACGTCTCTTCCACTCCAGTGAAATGTTCAATATCTTCCATGAGGTTTGGTGTGGTGTCTTGTATCGACTCTTCTACAGCTGGTTCCTGAGGTGTACTCGGACTCTGGTATTCTGAAGGATCATCAGTTTCTACAGGAGATGGTTTCGAGTCTTCTGGAAATTCCTCCTCCTGAGGTTTCAGCTCTTCCTGCTCGACGTGACTACCATTGTTATAGGAATCATACTGATCTTCAACAGCTACACTTTCTTCTTGAACTTCATCCTTAATCTGTTCTTCTTCCGGAGGATTTGAATTCGAAGCCGTCTCTTTTAATATATCATCGTTCATTTCATCATCTCTGAACTCTGAATTAATCGCCACATCGTTTTGTGATTGGGAAGGAAAGTCGTAAGTCTCTTCAATCTTTGGTTCTTCTTGCTGCTGAATCTGCTGCTGTTGTTGTTGATGCTCTTGATACTGACTCTGATTCGTATGATTCATTGAAGTGGGCGGTGCCATAATCGGATCAGACACGGCAGGTGAAGGCTGACTAGCCTCCTGAGGGGGCTCCTGGTAGCCGGATGAAGAGGATGGATAATCCGGATATCCTGGATACATTTGTTGTTGTGGTTGTGGTTGAGATTGAGGTTGTGGACGAGGCTCAATTGATGGTTCATGTTTCATTGAAGCTGGAGCTGTGTTCGGTGTTCCAATACCATAACCAGGTGGATGTTGTTGTGTCTGCTGCTGGTGTGGGTGTTGTTGAGATGGATGTTGCATTGGTACAGAAGCTGGCTGTTGGTGTTGTGGAGGTTGTTGTGGCTGTTGCGGCTGCTGCTGATGAGGATGTTGTGGTGGGTAGCCGGGCATCTGAAAAAAAATAATGGATAATGAAAAAATTTAACTTCAAGTCTAAAAATACATACATTTTGATGCTGTTGCTGCTGCTGTTGGTATTGTGCATACATTTGTTGCTGATGCTGCTGTGCGTATGGATTAGAAATCCCATTCTCTGTTCCGTTATATGAGCTTTGTTGCTGATATGACGGTGGCTTCTCCGGTTCCATCTTCACCTGTGGGGCATGTGGCACTTGTGGAATTGGTTCTTGCGACTGCATAGACGGTGTTGGCTCGGGCGGCACAATAGACTCTTTACTTTCTGTTGAACTTGCACCAGAACCAGCATTACCGTATCCCTCATGATACACAGATATTAATGTTCTCTTGTTATCAGCTGTGATGTTCAATTGCACTTGACTCCCAGTCTGATTCAAATGAACCGGCACCTGCTGATTAGAGTTCGGTGTCATCTGGTTCGACTGAGAAGAAGTCGGTGGGGTCTGATGGTGTGCTCCTGCTGCAGCGGCTGCCTGTTGTTGTTGCTGCCATTGTGCATGTTGAAGTTGTTGAGACAGTCGATAGTGATCAGTTTGAATTTGTTGCAATTTAATTTGAAGAGCCTGAACTTCTGCATCGGCGTTTGCGTTCCGTGGGAGGTTGTAGATCTGCTGCATACGCGTTTTGCATTCGGCTGATGATTTTTCCAATTGGGCTATCATGCTCTGCAAAAATATAAAAATACTCATGGGCTTCTAGATAGTTTTTCAAAGAATTTGAATATCTAAATAACAACCTTGTACAGTTCAAGGTATGTCTAGTTTTCTCTGTCGATATATTGAAATTTTGACAAAAATAAAGTAAAACTCACCATCAAATCATTTATTGAACTCCTTCCCCACTGATCTTGCTGTCCCATTTGCATTCCTTGTGGTGGTACAGGAGCTCCTTGTGGAGGTACACCGTATCCCTGGTAGCCATCCCAATACCCGGGTGGTGCCTGTTGCTGACTATGCGGTGGATATTGTTGCCTCATATGTGATGTTTGAGGTGCATAAGGAGATTGTTGAGATGGTGGAGGCGGGTACCCAGAGGATCCTTGTGGAGGGTAACCATAAGGTGAGTACCCGGGGGGTTGTCCTTGTTGTCCTGGTGCTGCTTGTGGTGGTGCCTGTCTCTGATGATACATTTGTTGGTAGCTTTGAGGGGGCGGGGGATATTGTCCTTGTGGTTGTCCTCCTGAAGCGGGTCCTGGCCGGTACCCTGATTGCGAAGGTCCATTCGTCCCCTGGTAATGAGGTGGGGGTGCTCCGCCATACATGCCCATTTGATTCTAAAAACCGAAATTAGTTTTCTCGATGAAATGATTCAGTTCATGAGTTTTGAACAACAAAACTTTTACTTATTTGTGCTCTAAAAACATCCTATTTCGCTCAAAAATCACTTTTTTTTTACATTTTTCAATGCAAAATAACGAATTCTTACCGGGTATGGATTCTGCCTCATCATTGGATTATTGGACATCGCCGCCATCGACGCCATTGGATCCATTTGTGCAGCAGCTGCAGCTGCCGCCGCCGCTGCCTCAGCTTGAGCCTTTTTTGACTTTCCACGTGGCTTTTTAGCTGGTGGAGGCTGTGCTGGTGCCGCCTGCTGTGGTGGTTGTTGGGGAACCGGAGCGCCCATTTGATGCATGTGTTGTTGTTGCATCATCATCATCTGATGATGTTGTTGCTGTTGTTCATATGGATTCATCGGTTGTCCTGGATACCGTTGTTGTTGTGGTGGCACACCAGGCGGCTGGCCTGGCTGTGGCGGTGGCGGTCCGCCCATCATGGTGTAGTCTGTCATTTGGCTCATTTGTGGTACATAATCGTCGCCTGCAAATTGGAATGAAGGATTGAGACGAATTAATTAAAGATATGGGGTAGGAAATTGGAGAATTGTTTATGAATCATAAATCGCCTAAATTTTTAATGAAGGGAGTATGTAAAACCGATATGCAACGGATATTAATGAAAACTAAATCATTGAAAGCTTGTTCAAAATGCTAGTTTCTACAGAAATTAATTTATAGCATAATTCTAGGATTTTTTGCAAAAATGACTTGGCAAAATGAAGTAGATACCGTAATTGAAGCCCATGGGCTTCTATTACAGTTTTCTACCGTAAAATACATCCACTATTTCTCTCAAAAATGAAAAAAAATTCAAATGTTTCAAAGAATGATCGTTTTAGTATAGAAAATTGGCTGAAATTATGGTAAGCATAGCTATTGGTGAGGATCTTTTTCGATTGAAATAATTTTTTGCATTTTTAGGAAAAAAAGATGAATTTGAAACGCTTGATCAAGCTCAAAAATTTTAAAACCTCCCCGCCACTCACCTTCATCCATTTCTGATATATGTGATAGGTGCTTGTGTGGGTGTAGATGAGGATGATAAAAATAATAAAGAAGCGATTAAAATGGATTTGGTGTGAAGAGAGCAAAAATTGTGTTGAAAGCGAATAATAAAAACAAAAATTCCTTCAAGATCTTCTTTCTTCTCTGACGCTGCTCTTCGTGACTGATTGTTTCTCAGACGATTTCAGCAGCCTATCATCTAGAAAATTGAGGAATTTGTAGATGACAAACAGTGAGAAATGGGACAACGACGTTGAAAAGAGATGAATAAGAATCATTACGGTTCAGAGACAAAAAAAATTTCATGAAAAACTAGGTAAATATTCTGGACCCCGCCACCCCTCGTTTTCCCGCCCAACTCTCGACCGCCCAAAACGCCCTCTCGTACAGGTCACGGAAAAATTTTGACGGAATTAATTTTTTTTCACAGTCTTTTAATTTTTGCGTGGGACCCCAGAGGGCGAACCTGGGTAGGGCAGGGGGCTTGGAAGCCCTAGAAAAAACCAAGAAAGAAGAAATACATTTGAAAATTAAAAAAAACTATTCAGATTTGGAGCTGTAGGATGATGAGGTTCGTAAGAATGACACTTGGATCTTCAGAATAAATTTAACATAGCGGAAGAGAAGTCTACAAGATAATAGGAAATAAATCGAATCAAAAATGAATTTTGATTTTTTGAAAGTCTGGGGAAATGGAATAAATCTTTTTTCTGAAGTTTTCAGGTAGATCAAAACTTTTTCATAGATTCTTGAAAATGATGACAAAAATTACCATTCGGTGAAACTCTGGAATATCAAAAATACAATTTGAAAATTCAGAACATCATATGATAAAGCAATCACACAAAACTTTTTTTGATTACTTTTCACAAACTGACTGACGTTGTTTCCCAAAAAGACGAAAAGGAAGTAAAGGTCGACGTTTCTAGAATCAAAAAGACGCAAAATTTGCAGATGTTATCATCATCATCGCCTCAACCTTAACCAAAAAAATTCGGGCCAAAGAAAGAAAGAGAAGTGTGTTGTGTTGTTCTTCGAAAAAGTCTTCGTTTTTCAATTTGATGTGAGTGTGTAAGGGGGGGGGGTGCGTATATGCAATGGCAATGGGAAAAAAACGGGCGAATGAGTAGAGAAGAGAGGAGTCGACCCCCCGATGATGCCCCCAGCCAAGGAAACAGTGCGAAGCATGCGGAGACGGAGAGTGAAGACGAAAGGAATAAGAAGAAGAACACAAGAAACGGACACACAGGCCAGCACACCACACACACACTGGCCACTGTCTCTACCCGACACTCTTCGTCTTCTGTACTCTCTAATCAGTGCTGTTTGGTCGTCTCCCTCTCTCGCCCGGAGTACGCATCTCTAATCGATTTGTGAAGAAAAATGGTGTGGGGGGGGGGGGGGGTATGAGATTGGACTAGAGAGGGTTAGAGGCAAAAAAAGAATAGAGAAGGTGTTATATGCTGTGTGTGGCCAGCAGTCTCTTGTGTGTGCCCGCTGCGCATAGAGAGAGAGCGCCCCGGTGTATGTGTGTTGTTGATGATGACGGCTGACCAAGAAGAAGATGAAATTGAAGATGAAGAAGATGATGATGAAGGTTTTGGTTTTGGTTGGAGAAAGGAGGAGAAAAAGTAGAAGGCTAAGTGTTTTTTTTCTGTCTTTCCTTTTTCTTCCATCATCTTCGTAGCCAATGAACACCGATGATTAACTGGTGACAGTCTAGATAAGGTCTTTCATACGGTATCTTTTCTGTTTTCCGTTTTTTTGATGACAGTATAGTTTTTTTTTCTACTTTACCCAGAAATTAGAAACTACTAAATCTTCTTTGAGCAGTTGCTGACCCTTGGACTGTGATGTATAAAATAAGCATCGAGCTCATTAAGGTGCATTACAAGTTTTATCACCTACTAAATAAGGTGACAAGTAATGACTGTAGTACCCAGGGAAAAAGAATGTCACGTGACAACTAATTTAGAATTAAGCTCGATGACCTTATTTGAAAAAGGATGCATATATGAAAATCCACGTCATAAAAGATCGAAATTCAATGTGCAAACATTGATAACGTTGCCCTAAAATACAAAAGCAAAAAATGAAAAAACACGCCATTACAGGAAAAAAACTTGAGAAATCTGAACCAAAACAGATATTTCTAATTTCCAACCCAAAACGATTATTTCGAAATTTAGAAAATTCGAAAAATCCTTCACTGGTTCAACAGTTCTTATTCGCTCACTTAACAAAACACAAGAATCCAAACATCCGTTATATTCTACAGTAGTCCCGTAGCTTCAAACAGCGCCGACTACTTGCCTTTTCTAAAGACCGATTGAACGGAGTCTTTTGAGGTCACACAAATCTTCTAGGCGCTTTTTCGAAAAAGTCTCTCCCCAAAGTTGGCAGGCCGCCAAGTGCCGTGTTGGGCTACGAGAGAGAAGGACTGACAGAGAGAACGTTGGCAATTTGCCAAGCGGTTCGAACGCGCAAAAGGGCGCGCCAAGAGATACACCAATAAACGGGTCGACTAGATTTCATACAGTACTTTTGATACCAATGGAACAACTTTTGCAAGGGATGTGCAAAAATAATCGTAGAAACACGGGGAAAACGAGAATCATGACCAAGTATGACATAAAAGAGGAGTGAAAAGCATGTGCAACTTGGTTTTTGCTGTGTCGGTGAGTGTTATTGGCCAACAACCCCTCCAACACAAAAACGCGCACATTCTCCCCCCTACCACCCCACCCGGGGGTTTCTCGCCTCTCTTCCTCTCTCTTTCTCATCCATTTCCTTCATCTGCTCTTCTCAATTTCACCTGTTCTCTGATCGTGTTCTTCTGACCACTGCTTCTTTCTCTTCCCTCTTACTAACCAACCACATACTACTATTACGCGAGAGGGAAGACCGGGAGGAGGAGAAGAAGAGAGTGCGTGCGCAGATGTATGTGAGCGTGTATGAGTGTGCGCAGAAAATGGAGGAACTCATAAAACACTCACACAAGCCCCGTCCCTCCGTCCTTCTTTTTCATTTCTACCAGAGGTGCGTTGTTGGCTGGTCGCCTGCTGCTGCTGATGATGCCTCAGACATTTTGCGCCCCAAAAGTTATGAGTGAAGGTGTATGAGTGTGTGTATTTGTGTGTATGTGTTCTGATTAAAATGAGAAAAAAAATATCATGATGCTGCCTGCTTCCTTCTTTTCACCGGTCGGTACCGAGACTGAAAATGAAAAGGTGAGAGAAACGAGAGCTAGCCGTCAATACTGATAAGAATTGATAAGAAGAGAAAGTTGTATGCGTCGTTGATACCGACTGAATGTATGTGTGACCATTAGTTCATTATTGTCTGCTGCAGAAAATGAGAAAAAAGGACAAAATACTTTCTTTTCTCTTTCTGTTTAGTGATAGGTGAAAATGACGGTTTTCTAATAAGAGGGTTACTGTCATTTTATCGCTTTTTCTCCTATTCGAACTTTTGACCCTAGGAATTAGGACGGGAAAATGCTGCGAATCTACAGTAATTGAGAACAAATGTCATCTGTAGATAAGTTAGGATATACTAATGATCTTTCTAAATCGAAACCTGGATTTGGAATTCAGCCAACTGTTAGGTTTGATATTTGAACTCTTATCTCATTGATCAAAGTTCATTCATTCGAATAAATGAGTATATCCGGCATATTTGTAGTCTACGTAGTAAAGCCGTGTCATATTACACCAGAGAGCAGGTAAAAGCTCATTAAAATCCATACCTTTTTCGTGTTCATTTACTACGACTGAATAGGCAATATGCCAAGGTTGAGAGCCGGCAGAAGTCAAAAATACGGACGGATTAGCATTGATGAATACATTAGAAGAATCACGTGGAGAGAGAGACTACAACGGACGACAGATTACTTAGAAAGGAATGAAAAGAAGTAATAGGCACCGGAAAACAAATGAGAACAGAGCGAAGCAAGCGACAAAATCTAAAACAGACTGATTGTTATTCTATGTTATATGGCTTCTTTTGATGTATGCATGTTAATGGAAATTCAATATTTTTCTGAAAAACACAACAATTCCCAACGTAATTCATTCTCTAGCTATACGATGTCTGATGTATAGATAAAGAATGAGTTTTGTACCGGAAAGGGGAAGTTTTCAGATAGAGAGCAGAAAGAAACGGTAATGATCGTCAAAATGTAATGCTCTAAAACCCCGTTTGCTGCACGGAAAAGTTTGGGTTTTGATCAAAAATTATTATTTTCAAGTTAGTCAGATTTAGACTTCAAAATTATCAGAGCTGAAAATACTTATTATTCGTACAAACGATGAAAGTTCTGTAAACAACGCCTGATTTCAAATTGAATTATACACAACAGCTATTTATGACATTTTACTGAATTTTCAGCTGATACTGAGAAATACGAGAGATGTCGACATACTGAAGCCAAAATTATAGAAAACATAAATCGTTGTTTTGAGATTTCAATTCACATTTTCATAATAGGATAGTAGTCAAAGATGAAAGGAAGGGAATCCGTTAAGCTCGATTTCAAGAGATACGGACGAACCAAATACCATGAATAATCTTAGACAACGAGATATGGATAATGATGAAAAAGACAGCTAGACCGAATTAATAACATAATTCAATTGATAAAAAAAGTAAGTAAAATTAGTTCAGAAAACTGAAAATTTCAGAATCTGTAGAATAACTTTTGCCTGTGAACTTCAGGATTGCTAAAATGTCATTGCAGAAAAGAATTCTGTAGGATGAAAGAAGAGATCGAAAACTTTCGAAATGAGTACTCAGAATATTAGCCACGCACGAGGTATTGACGCTGTTTAATAAGCTCAAGATATAAAAGTAGGGCGGAGAATTGCCGAGGAATTGAAAAGAAGACGTCCTCCTCCTCCCCTGAATGAGGGAGTATGAGCCAAACAAGATGTGGAAAAGGCATGGGCAAAAGAGGATATATAATTTGTTGGAGGACACATGCGAGGGATAGAAAACAAGAACGGCATGGATCAGAGCTAGAGACGCAGAGATCCTTCTCCACACCGGGTGTGTGGCAGCTGGTGAGCTCCCATTTTGGTCACTCTCCTTGTTGTTTCCCCCCGTTTTCCGAAAGGAGAAGGCACAACTGCTGCTCCGGACTACTTTCGCTTCTTCATTGAATGAACGAATGCTCCTCTTTTTCCATGATGACAGCGGCGACAGAGGACAATCGGGGCAGAATATGCGAGATGAGGGAAGTGTCTAATACTCTAGAGGTCATGTGATGGATGAGTCTACTATCAAAAAGCCGTTTTGGGTTTGAAACATTTTGTGTGTTGATGACCTAATTCAACACTTGACCTGAAACCATGCTACAGTCAAAAACATGGTGGAGCAATGATTATGTGGAGGGGTGTGATGTTTGAAAAAAAAACTAGATATGATCTAGGTTCAAGTCTCCTCGAACATGGGAACTTGCAGCTTCAACTGTGGCATTATCCTATAACAATGTTTTGTCGTTAGGATCAATTGAATTGTTCAAGAAACTTAATGATTGACTTATTTTCTCACCACTTATCAAATCAAGCATGTGTCCATCTTATAAAGGTCATCTCTCATTTTCATTTCAGTAATATATACTCAAACAGATACAGTAGAACGCCATGTTATTTGATGCTGTATTGCTTCGATATCGTCGAGAAACACATGAATCGATTACTGTAGTTTTTGCCCAAAATCGATCGTTTTCAAAGTGGAGCATGCATATAAAAATCAATAATTTTTAACAATATATAATCATCATCTCCATCATCATACTCTGTTTACTAAGGAGATCTACAGTAGGAGGCTTGGAGGTTGTTTTAGAATGGAAGAGAACAATAAGAGAGAACTGTTTGAAAAAAAGACGTTAAAAATTCATGAAGACGAGGAAGATAAAAACGTGGAGGCTAAGAATGATACCCCCTGTTGACCCTATTCAGTGGAGTCGGCCTATTTGAATCCACGTTGCGTTGCGTGTTGCGTTCGCGTAATAACCGATTGTGCAAGATAAACAGGCTACGAGGTCCCATCACTATTCAGTAGAGCGTACCTGGGGGCCACTGTAGATTGATTGAGTGTGGTTGGTATTACCACCCCCCCTGTGTCCCAAAGGGCAAGATGAAAGATTCCAATGTTGAACAGAAATCTTCAAGAAAAACTATATTTTAGAATCTTGAAATCTAGAGAACAAATAAATCTATTAGCTAAAGTCAATGAGGATTAAGAGTACAATTTATCAGATCGCCGGTTCTTTTAATATTCACGATGCAGATCATTAGTTGGGGCAAAACTTTCTTATCAGTGCATAATATAAAACATTTTTGAAGCATTAAACCTCACTGAAATTTTTCAATTGATTCAAAGTTATTCTGATCCCGCCACTTTTTGTTGAGTAGTGCACCTGCGCTCCATCGCATTTTCACAAATTTTCTCTTTTTTTCATGGATATTTCCATTGTTTTCTGTTTTTTTCAATAAAAAAGCTTTCAAAAGTGATGTTTAAGACCGAATACGTATTGCACCGTTCCTTTTTATGTTGTTCTTATCACCCGAGATATCGAAAACTTATTCATTCCCGAATATTTATGATTCATTTGCAGGACCATGGCAACGATTAAAGAAGAGGTGATTAGCGAGTTGGAGAGTGAAGCTCAAGTGATGCAGATCGTTGAAGCTGCTTTCGAAGGAATCGATATGGATGCACTGACCAGCATGACTCCTGGGTTGCCACAAGTTGCTCGTCAAAACGCCATTAACAGTCTTTTGGGATCAAAGAAGCTTGTTATCCAACAGGCACCCGGCGGTGTACTCCGGCTGAAAGTTAACACAAGTCAACAGATTGCAGGAACTGAAGAGGAACAAGTGGTAAGTTTTTATTAATTTCGCTAAATTCGGAATCGAGTCTATTTGTTTATTTCATTCAGATCTATGGTTTGATCGAAGAGTCTAAAACACGTGGAATATGGATAAAAGAACTACGCGATGGCTCGGGACTCAATCAACTGCAACTGAGAAAAACCTTGAAATCCCTGGAGACCAAAAAACTAATTAAAACTATCAAAGCCGTGGGAACCACAAAGAAATGCTATATCCTATTTGATATGGAACCGGATATGTCATTGACGGGTGGAACTTTCTATTCCGATCAACAGCTGGATTCAGAATTGATCAACACTCTAATCAGTATTTGTGGATCATATGCAGCCAGTAGACGGAAGCATGCGATTGAGGCGAATCCTAATAACATCCAATTGCAGAGAGAAGAAAGCTATATTCGACCGCAGGAGGTTTGTTGATTTGGATTTAGGCTTCATTAGTAATACGAACAAAATATATATAAGTTCTTAACTAAGTTGTTTGTAGATCGCTCAGTTCATCACCGAAAAGCGAATTCTCAACGTTCCTCTCTCCGTTGAAGATCTTGATCGAATTCTGGAGGTAGCAGTTCTTGACGGATCGATTGAACGGAGAGCTGATGGAAAGATTCGAGCATGTGCACCACGGTCCAGCATCTCCCCATTAGTATCTGTTCCTTGCGCAGTATGTCCGGTCGTTGAAGATTGTCGCCCCGGATATGTGATCTCACCACAATCATGCGATTATATGAAGAACTGGTTGGCCAGTTTATAAGAAGATCTCTGCTTTTTAATTTATTTTGTGCTGTTCATCTGGTCTTTTTTGTTGATTTTTGGTTTCAAACCCCTCGTTGTTGTTTTCCGTTTTCACGTTACGTTCCAGTTCTACTTTTCAGTATCCCAAAAAATTAAACAAATAAAAATTATACATTGCAAACGTGTTTCAACAAGGCATTTTCAATATCCCGAGGAGGAGCATAAAGCGGCCCAAGCAATGATCATGATAATTGTTATTTCGATGCTTATCGTTATGTCCAGTCAAACTTTTGTCGTTTTTTGTGCGAAGGCGAAGAAGAATAAGAAAGACAACATGCTTGTTGTCACTCCGCAGGTGAATTTTGAAAGGGGCTGAACTCGAAAGCTCATTGACCAACACTATAAAATCAAAAAAATTAGGCTCCAGTCAGAAATATAATTCTGAGAGTTATAGGCAAATACACCAATGCCAATTGGAAACAAATCTATGATAATTGATAGAGAAGAGCGAGATTCGACAAGAACAAAAGCCGGAAATAGGCATATGAAGAGCAGTAAAGAACCTGATTCCACGTAAGATTGCATTGAATTTTAGTTGTCTAAGCGATTATGTTGCTGTACTCTTCATCGTCAAGTGTTTTTGCAACACGCAATAACTAGGTACAGCAAATACAGCGGCAAGATCTGTCTGTGTGTCTGTCTGTCCAGCCCTTAGCACTGAAAAACTTCTTTGTCCCTGAACCGTTTGGTACCACATTTGGCATGTGGACATGAGCCACCGAGCGCTTCATTTCAATAGCGTTCGAAGTTTAGCTTACTGTAGGATTACGGTGGCCACAGTAACCCCATTTTTCGAAACGTGTTTGGAATGAACGTTCTAATTTTTGCATGTAGTACCTACAGGACCCCAATAGTACCGAAATAAAAAACGGTGAAGATTACTGTAGGATTACGGTAGATACAGTAAGTCGAGAACTCTAGCAGAAACCTTCCAGAACACTCTGGCGTTTTCTTGACTTTAGCGGGAACACAAAAAACAAAAAATTTTACCGGGAATTCAGAAATTCAAAATTTTTGGCGGGATATCAAAAAGTTGAATATTTTGAGGCGATTGAGGAGCGCAGCGGCGCCACCGACTGGCTTATAGCTATAGTAACCCTCGAAAATTACTGCTACCTGAATTCTGATTTTAGAGATGACGCCTTCAAAGACTTGGCAGTCCGTCTCGCCAAAAAAGAGAAACCTCAAAAAACGAACGACTCAATTTTGGATGACGATGAGAATCCGTTGGCACAATTCCAAATGCCCGAACGACCGTCAGTTGAACCCAATCAGGATGGTGCAAAACTCGAGAATATTGTCGAGATGCAGAAGAAACCGAGGTCAACACCGACAACAACAAAAGCGCCAACTCCGTTGGGTGCTCCTATAACTGCCAAGGATGCGTCGTTGTCTAAACCGGCGCCAGAAGTAGGCGTTGTGGTTGGTGAAAAGGGGAAATCGAAGAAGTCACAAAAATCGAAATTGCCAAGTCCTCCAGTTGTGACGGATAAAACACAGTCGGATCCACGTGGAAAAGATGTTGACAGGACTCAAATTGGAACAGTGGAGGAGAAGGAACCAGGTGGTGAGAAGAAGGAAAAGAGTACTATGGTACGTAGAACCTTTGATATGATTACCCATTAAAATATTTCAGAAAGGGAACCTCTCAATGTCTACAAAAAAGAATAAAAAGGATGTATGTTGAAAGAAAAGTTGTTTAGGCAGTCAAATTATTTTTTTTTCAGATATCGAAGCATAGCAAATGATTCGAACAAAAGCTCAATAATAATTATTCCATTCTCAATAAATTATTTTCCATTTTGATTTTCTTACAAGTATAGTCTTTTCAAAGTTCTTCTGAGAATTTTCTGAATATTTTTGGGTCAACACTATCGAGCACGCTGGAAACTAATCTGAAAACTCGCCTAGTTTTTCCAGGTCTCGAGGGTCATTCTCAGTACTTTTTTCCCAAGAGAAAAAGAATTGAAACTGGGAAATTATTTTGACGGAGATTCTCCTGTTAAAATTGGCAAAACTGGACAAGTTTTGCGATTTTCACACTCGTTTTCAGCGTGCTTGGTAGTGTTGACCCACAAATTTTCAAAAAATTCTCGAACGAACTTTAAAAAAGAAACTAACAAAAAGCACTAAACTGTTCTTTTTTGCGTATTCACACACTCTCGAATTCAATGAAACCCATCAATTGTTTGGTTATGTAAATGATGTAATATTTGGAATATATTGGTGACATGTCACTTCATTCATAGCTTTTACATTTACACTCTGCCATACATACCCCCTCTTTTGAACTGAAATGCACATGGTTTTCAAGTATATCTTGTTGTTTATTTCTTTTACTTTTATCATTATTTTGTTGAGACGGGTGGAAAGGGTGAGTGGGGAGGGGAACTACGGTTTTAAGAATTCATTAAAATCGGAAAAAAACCGAGTAGGATGGGGAGAAATAAGATTCCTCGAAATTTATCATCAAAGATTTTACACTACTAGATCTCCTACAATGACATCACACTCTTCCAACTGAAACCATTTGCACCTGCATTCTTTTCCACGTGGAATTCGTGTGTTCAACGGGAGTTCCTGGGCGAAAAAGAAACAGCCGAACAATTCTGGAAAAACTTCAAAGATAAGTCACAGAAATGTGATAAGGAGGCCAGAATATCAGAGAAGATGGAAATAATTCCTTTGAGAAACAGGGACGAGATGAAGTATGCTGTGTTGCCAGTTCAGGTGAGTACTGTAGGAGAGGTTTTTCGGAAACACTCATCTGCTAGCAGATTCGCTATTGTAGATCTTTTACTATGAAATGTTGTTCAGTTCCTGTTTTCCAGAAAGTTGCTATTTCTCATTCGCTATTCCATAGCAACTGAGCCACCCAATTTTTTTTGGTATAGCAAATGAGAAAATCCTAGCATCTGAGTATTTGCCGAGAATATTTCTCCTATTTATTTTCAGAAATCTTCTAAAAATGTATTCGTCACGTTAGGAATAGGAAACGACATTTCAGCTGAGGAGGCCTTTGTGGGGGTATGCTAGTGCCATTCTATAAGTAAGAATACACTCATCAAATTCAGGAAATGAAAGATATCAATCAAAACGTTACATTCTATGGAGCTGATCCTATTGTTAAAGAAAACGCTGAATTATATTCAAAAATTGGTCAATTTTTTCCATTCGCCGTTGGAGGCAAAGCTGGTTTCTCAACTGCCAGTGTTCTAAAGGATGGTTTGTTCTATTTTTCAAATTCACAGTTTCAAACTAGACACGCTCACTTATTTTTTTGTTTCAGGTGAATACGTGGATATCCCAGTTGTTCATGTGGATGTGTACTATTTTTTGAGTGAAGTTTTAAAGGAAGATGTGAGTCCTTTTGTGAAATACGCTAACCAAGGAATCTTTTTTTTTGAGCAATTCGTGTCACCAGAAAACAAAAAATGTGAATAAAAACAAAATTCAGAAAATCGATTACCTCTGGATTGATGCAGAATATGCGGAATATGGTTTTCTGGATATCTTCTACAAAAATGGTCCATTAACCAAAAAAGGGATCGTATTCTGTCAAATGAGTCTCGAAGTTCATAATCCAAATCAGCAACAAAAGGAGCAGTTCAAGGGACTTATTGAGACATTGGTGGAGGAAAAACAATATGGATTCTTTCACAGTGAAAATGTTGGACATATGAGAATGTGGATGTTTAATTTTGGAAGTCATTATTGTGTTAGAAAGTTTTTCGGATAACAAATTTAGGAAGGCGCGTTTTTTGTAGAGTTTTTGGTTTCTATGGGAAAGTAACTATTCTTCATTTTTTTGATATCTCAATTTTCTCTCTCTCTCTCTATCTCTCTCTCGCTCTCTATATCAACAATGAATTCGATTTGTAGCTTCTGCTTAACTTATATTTGAACATTATTAACATTTTCTTCAAAGGAGGCCGAATGGGGAAAAAATGTCCATGTATCATATGAATATATGCACTCCAAGTGACCATAAAATGATAGTTCTAACCGTGAAAAATGACTGCTTCTCGAGCTACGACTTCATTAAAGTCAACTGCATTGATAGATGACAATTTCAATCAAGATGACGGCGTGCCTAATGGTGTAGGCTATTAAGGTTTTGGCCCTTGTGAGTTCGAACCACACTGAGGTTTTGGTTTTTGTTTTTTTCGGGAAATTTGTTTTTATTTTCTTCGATAAATTTGAAACTATGAAAGTATGTTCTACACTTAGTTTCTCACCAAAATTCTTCTTTAAAAGCGTGTGTTGTCAATTAAAATGCATGATCTTTCTTCAAGCTCACCGCCGCACACCACCACGTCGGATTGCAGAAAATTCTACAAAATGAAACTACCGTACTCCCTTTCACCTTCCTTCAAAAATCATAGTCTCCTCCAGAAGATTTTCTCTTCTGACCACCAAACCATTATCAGTATGACATATACTTTGAGTATTTTATCAGTGAATGCACACTCCCAGAGATTCAGTCTATTTTTGTCTAGTGTTTGCATTTGCACTATATTTTTCAATTTTCTGTTGGTATTTTGGAAGAAAACAAGTTCTTATGACTCAACTAACTAACTATTTTTAAGTTTAATAAACTGTCAAGTTTGGAGCTATTTTGCATCATAGCAATACGGTTCAAAGGGTATTTAGAACAAAATGAATAATGTGACAGTGATGGCTTCCACGAAAAAAATCAAAATGTGGCAGTGGTACCATGTGGAGTTGAACGATGTGATACTCTTTGAGAATTGGAAAGTACAGGATTCGAGTAGTGAGTTTGACATTACAATGAAATCTCAAAAAGATTGCTTTTTCAGCAATGATCTGGAGTTGTTTCGTAGTTGGATTCGCTGGGTTCCTTCTTGAATTTCTAAAATATTCAAGATGGGCGGCCTCTGAACGGATGTCAGTTTTCATAGACGACGTCAATCGACAAACCAAGTATGGTGGAATAGTAGTGCCTAGTCAATACAGGAATACACAGTGCGCCGTTTTATTAGAGATGATTTCAAAATAAAGAAATTGAGTCTATTTTCAGGTTTCGGTCAAATCATGTTGTACAAACGATTTATCACTTTTGGCAAACACTGCTGGCATTTCTGTTGATGAATATCTACATGACTTTTAATGTTAGAAGATTTTAAAGTTTCCAGATCCAACTAATGTTTTTTCCAGGTTTATATCTGCCTATCACTGTGCCTCGGATTAGCTATCGGTCATTTTTTCTTTGAATCCAGGATCAATCATTAATCAATACATTTCCTGTGATTTCCTTTCTTTTTCTGCATCTCTTCACTCTCATTGTCTTATCAATAAATTGACATATACCAATCTTGTACATGTATAGGTGTATACAACCATATTGACTCAAAAAGACCAAAAAAAATATTTTTTTGTTTGGGATTTTCGGTTTTTTTCGCTACCATTTCCTACAGGAACCCAAAACATGAATACAGCAACCTCTAACCAAAGAAGTTTCAGAAATGAATGGTCCTCCCTTCATGCATATGTGGTTCCACACACAACCACAGGATACCGTTCTTTTTGAAACATGGAATGTCACCGATGCCGGAAGTAAGCAGGTTCCGCCATGTTTCTAAAATGTGGAAATGTTTCAGCAATGACATGGGTTTGTGCAATAGTGGTGGTGGCGGGAATTGTGTTGGAAGGCATGAAGTATATGAGGTGGAGAATTGAGAAATGGCAGAAGAATCGAGATGAGGTGGTCACTAGAAGGCGAGTTTCTTTTTCTATAAAATTGAAATCTACAGTAACCCAGACTTGTCGTCAGGCTGGCCGGCCAAGTTAGGCCAGGGCAGCTCGGCTCGGCTCGGCCAGTCAGGCCTGGTCGGGCCGGGCATGGCCAAAGTCAATACTTTTCGGCCTGACCCAGCCGCCACTGGGTAAAATTTTTCCTTATTTTCGACTGTTTGAAAATAAATTTCTTGCAAAAAGTAGTGAATCCATTTTTCAATAAATGAAAACTCTGAACTGCAATCAAAAAAAAATTCTGAGGTTTCGGTCCAGCCCGGTCCGCGACAAGCTACAGTACCCTGCATCATTTATAAAATTAGCATTCCATTTGGGCTTGAAAACTTTTTTACGAACCATTCAATTTTTCAGCTACGCCGCTCGCCTGTTCTCTCCGATCCACATGGCACAAACCATTCTTTTCATGATTCAATTAGGGTTCAGTTACATTCTCATGTTACTTTTCATGACATTTTCCGTTTGGTTGGGTATTGCAGTTGTATTGGGTCTAGGCATTGGCTATTTGATTTTTGGAACGAGAACCGAAAGTTCCAGATAAATAAACATTTTTATTTCGTTTTTTTTTCACTTTCATGTTCATCCGATGTCAAACTCGGTGTTATTCTTCTGGTAATTTAAAATCAATTCCAATAAAATAATTTTCTAGATTTCAAAATGATGGATATGATGATGATGTATTTCCACTTCCGAATTGAGGAGCCCATCCTATTCAGACAATGGAAACCAGCTGATACACCTGGCTATGTATTCTCTTGTATTTCAATTTTTATTATCGCTTTTTGTCTAGAATTACTCAAGTTTGGAAGGATGTGGATGACCAGGAAACATAAGAAAATGGTACGTCAGTATGGATTTCAAAAGAATGTCTGGTTTTCAGACTGTAGATTGTTGTTGCACCACAAGTGAAGGTCTCTGGGAAATTCCAGAAACAATGATTGCTGAGATTCCGGTCAAGGCATCACTTGTACCGTAAGTTTGACGTTTAAAAAGGTCTCTAAACCTTTTTTCAGGTTCACTTATGAATCAATTTCCGACTGGAAACACTTTACATCTTCTACTCTGTTTTTCGTTCAAAACTTTATGGATTACTCCTTAATGCTTGTTGCTATGACCTACAACTATCCACTTTTATTATCTCTACTTGCAGGTAAATCAACTTAATGACTTCCTCAGTTTACTGTTTATTTCCAGGTCATGCAATCGGCTATTTCCTCGTGGGACCCTTGATGACTATAGAAGAGAGTGACGCAGCTGGGACTTGTTGTTCATGATTTTTTTTTCTGCTATCTTTGTCCGCTAGCCATTTTTTGCTGTTCAAATTATTAAATTTTCCTCTGAATCCATGGGTCAGCCAAACATGAAATACAGTAACGATTCAATTTATAACAAACAAAAGGTTTTCGAAAACAAAAATTATTGGAACAAATACAATTCTAGTAAAACTAAGAAAGATTAAATGAGATTATGATTCCATCGAGACTTTCCTGTCATGCAGCTCGGCGCTCGAAGAAGGCCTGTACATGGATGCTGCCCTTGCACTTCACACATACACTGAAAAAAGGAGAATGAGATTGAGGTCGAGCTTTTAAAAACATAAAAAATTCGAGATTTATTGTTTTACGTTCATAGCACTTTTTTGTTTTTCTGAATTTCCAACAGTAAGTTTTGGATATTCAGCTTTTTTAGTAACTCAATAATCTTTTGATCCAGGTGAAATGAAAAGCAAGAAATAAAAAAAGATACCTGTCTTTCGTTTTTCGATCCAAAGTCGGCAGGATTCATTTTGGCAATACTCTCCAAATGCTCTCTTCTTTTTACTAATTCAGTCTTTCCCAATGTTGTTGCCAGAGTTTGTTCGATCTCCTCTCGCGTCAGACCGTCGAAATCGAAAAGCACCTCACGTCCATCGTCTGAAATAGTAACAGTTTAGAGACAAGAAATTAATTGCTGGGACTTCGTTAAGAAAATGTTTTTGTACAAACTAACTTAGATATGCTCTTCCAAAAGGTGTGATGACTTTATCCACATGCTTCACTAGCTGAACTTTTGGGTTATGGTACTGTAGCTGTGCCCAATGCCAATAAACGAAATCACGAGCACCAGTTCGGCCCTCAGTTGGATTTTTGTGAAAACCCATCGCGAAAACGTTCACATTGTCACGAAATTTGATTTTTCCTTGCTGTAGATAGAAGAATGTCCGCCGAATCGGCATAGATCCGTGCATGAAAGGCATTTTCGACTGGAATGCAAAACAGATTAGAACTTTTAATAAGGGGAATTGAATATTTTGCTAGCCTAGTGGGACATCTGGTCCGAGAAGGACATTTTTTGCAAATTATATAGATTGAGTGAGCTATACCTGTTTTTCTTTGGAGAACTGGAGCAAAAAGTTGAAGTCAAAGAAGAAGCAGTTGCTTGATCTGAATTAATAAATAATAATTTTTTATTTTTTCATTGAAACTAAACAACGCGCGGCGGCGTAATGTCGGAACATCGTCGCGAAAATCTCGCATATTCGCGCCCAAACTCAGCCTTCATTATTTTCTTTGAGAAAATTTTTTTTCTTAAAACGTATCGATTAGTCTTTACATATTCTGATAAACTATTTGAATAATTAAAGCAAAATTCCATGCAATAGATAGATTTCTAAAAAAACTAAATCAAAATGGAAGAAATGCTCGACCAATAAAGAAATGAAATATAAAATTGAACTTCTCATGCTAAAATGTTAAATGTTTTTCATACATGTTCAATTTTTAGGGTATTTAGTCAACGAGATGCCTATGTACAAGCTTCACCCAACGTTTGCGCCAAATACGAAAGTGGAACCGAAAATCGCATGCTATAGAGTTGCTTCGTATCACGATTCATCATCGAAATTAGAAGAATGCGAGAGCGTGAAGGTGAGAGAATTAGATAAAAATACAAACCATTTACTTACAAATTATATGCCTTTCAGAAGGAAACTGACCCCAGAAAGGATCTCGAACAGAAACAACAACAACTGATCGAACGTCTCAAAGTACAATCTGAGAAACTCAAGCAGTTGGTCGGTGAATTCGGTGAGAAAAGTAATTCACAAGCGACGCCAATCTCAACTTCTTGCAAACCTGAGAAAAAAACGCAGAATGTCAATACAGAAGTAAATAATGGCGGAAAGAAAGACAAAGATGGGAAGAAAGAAGCGAGAAAAGCTGCCAAAGCCGAAGCAGTGAAAAAATCCGCTGTTGGTGAGAAAAAAGTCTCTAATTCCAATGGGAAAACCATTCGAGAAACGCAGTGGACCGTTGAAGATGACAGAAAAACATGGGAGACTAATCTGACGCTCACCGTGAACATTCCCCCATCTCTTGTTCACTACAAGCAGGAACATTTGAAGGAGTTGACTCTGACTGTGAGAGACTGCGACTTAAAATGGGTTCAGGCGTTATCAAAGATTGGAGGAAAACGAGAGGTTGCATTCGTAGGAGCGGTTGAGAATAAAGCAACCAAAAAGCAAACTGTTGTGAAGGTTGTTAAAGGAACCATCCCATCTCTTCAATTGGATAAGGTCGTAGTGAAGTCGTTGCAAACAATTTGGAAACTTCTTGGTTCCACTCTGGGATTGTTTTCTAGACAATCACAACAAGTTCTCAGCTCCAGCCACCAAGCAATTTGGTTCAATAAGGTAATTCTGGATTAAAAATAAAACAACACGAATTTAAGATCGTTGATCGGAATTTGAATTTCTTTTGAGATTTGAGCCTATTACTTGCTCGAATGTATTTTTTGCAGGCGGAGAAAATTCTCCTTGGCGCTGGTGATCTTTCTTACTCAACCCGTGAAGCTTCACAATTTTTGGCTCGCTTCGATTCACTCAGTTCTCAATGGGAAGTCTCTATCGCCGATGTGATCTTCAGAAGTCTTTTGAATAATTCGGAATCTCTTCCAAACAATGTGGAAACGTGGGCCAAGAAGATCGATTCATTAGTTATTTAATTGTTGTTGTTCTTTTTCGTTTTTTTTGCTGTTCTAATAATATAAATTCGTGTTCATTCAATTCTCATTGATCTATGAATTTGAAGATCGGTCTTGTTCCAAAGTGTCAACGAAACTATTTCAATTATCATGTTTATAAATTACCCGGGAATATGGACTTTTCCTCTTTTTTTAGAACTATGAGCGACGCTAAAAAGAAAGCAGCGGCGGACTTGGCAGCCAAAAATTTGGCACAACTCCAAAAAATCGACATTGCTGCCAGTAAGATTCTTGACAAGGTGGGTTTTTGTTCTGAAAACCTAATCAAAATTACACATTTATAGATGCCATTCGCAGCAATTTATCGCATCGATCCGGTGAAAAAGGAATGGAACAATGCGAACTGCGAAGGAACTTTGTTCGTTTACCAGAGAGCAGATCGTCCCTATTTCAGGTAGGCCAGATGTATCGGCAATCTGAATTTTCTGAGTCTAACTTGGGCGCTAGTATGGAAGGGATAGAAAAAATAGGGAGATGAACCCGCTCTAGTACAGGTTTACCAGAGGCTTGCTAAGTTTTCAACCACCTACCTCTTATTGAAAAAATATACCACTCACTGAGTTGAAAACAAGAATTATTTGAAAAAATTTCCAATGAAAAAAAATCCGAAGTTTCTCCTCTTGAAAGTCCTAATTTTTAGTAAGCCTATCAGATTGCAGTGAAAAAAAATGTAAAAGTTTTGATTCCACATGTTTTTTCAGCTTCCTGATCGCCAACCGGAATGATCCATCGGATTTCATTGAGCCACTCACAATGAACCATAATCTTAGACTTGACGGAAACTTCATTTACTTTCACAAAGACACTTCATCGATTCAAGCCTTGTGGTTCCATGAAATGAGCGATACTCAGAGAGTGTTCAATTTATTGCAAAAACTTGTCGACAAACTCAAAGCAAGTACAACAGAACAAGCGAGGGCTGCTGGTGGAATTAAACCTGCCAACGCAACTGCTACAGTTTCTACCAATCCTCCTCAAACCTCCAAAGGCGTTGATATTCTCCAAATGATCAAAAGTGCTCAAAATCCAGCTAAGGAAAATCAAAACTCGAACAAGATCCCCTCGGTCGCTTTTCCGTCTCCAGCTCCTGAGCAGATGCCAGCAGTTCTTCAAAAATTGATGCTCAAAGAACCTGGAACAGCTATGTCTGCTGACGAACTTGAAAAAGATCTTCTCAGAACTGCGAAACCTCATCGAAACTATCTTGCCCAAGAATTCACGAATTCTCCATCAGCGGTATCTCTGGCTGCAATCTCAACCAAATCGGTGCATGGGTCCGAAGGGGACGCGGAAGCTGATGTTGCCGAAGGAGAGATATTAGAGCCGATTGAACCGGCGTTTGTTGTTGGATCAGGAATACAGACACCAGTTTTGAATAAGGACCAGGTACATAGAAACATGGGAGTTCAATTGAAAATCTAGTTATTTTTAGTTCATCCTCGCCATGACTCATCTAATGCAGACCGATGACGAGTTTGTTGCACAAATACATCAGGCTTACGTCGATGCTCTCAACCGTCGAATGAATTTGGACTAAAACTTCTAACCTGTACTCAATTTTTCAGCATCAAAGAAGCGATTGAGAAAGTATCATGTTGTTAATAATATTTAACTTCTATATCATGCTTTGTAACTCCGGCAATACTTCCTATGCCCTATCACCCCCTTTCGACCTTATCTCAGAGTTGCTCTGCTTTGTTTCAATGGGTCCCCACATTATCTTCTATATAAACGATTTACTAAGCTTCAACGATGTCTCTACTTTCAATGTAACTCCGAGGACTTTTCCAAATAAAGTAGAAGTCGACTCAGTCGAAAAAGTTCTTGTGAAGTACTTAAAATGTCCAGACGCCTATATTCTCAAAACATCTCCCCTCTGGTCACAGAATAGGAGTTCTTTTAAAAAAACAAATCAGACACTCCGAAGTTTCATTGCCTGCTTTTCAAATGCAGGGAGCGAACACATTTTTTTTTCAAGTTTTTGGGCCTTGTCTTTTCTTCTACTTAGTTCCGTACTAGACTCTGGTCCTAATGACTGGACCCGCCCCCATGTATTATTGATTGATTTTTTGAAGCCCGCGGGCTTCCGCGCGCGTTCGTTGCAAGACCCGAAGACACGTGTTACCGGGAATCGATTTTTTGCTTTTGGCCTAAAATTCTTGTTTTAAAGGTTTTGAAACGATTTTTCTAAGTTCACGCTTCTTTAAAATTAGTTTGGTTGAATTCAAAGCAGAACTGTATGGCAAGACTAGTTTCAACCTGATTATACACCTTTCTTCTCGTCTCGCACGGCAGGTCAAAAGGCTACGGTATGTGCTTTGATTGCGCGTAGAATCGAACGCATTCTGTGAACACGCCATCGTGAAATGCACTCCCAGTGACGCGGGAACCTTTTTTTCGAAAATCATTTTATTGACGTTCGCCCGCACTCATCACGCGGTTTTAATTTATTCATGTGCTTTTCCACGTTCTCAGAGGGTTTTATTTTGTGTTTGAGATAGTTGCGCGTAATTAAGATAATACGGAATGTTGTAAAACAGCTTTTTAGGTAACAGAAAAAATGACCCCGCTAAGTTGGTAAAACTTCCCAATCATATGTACATTTCTGCCATCGCCCAAACAATTCTCTACGTTGTGTCCCAATTTTTATCTCGAATCCAGCAGATTATAACCGAAGCTGAAATAGCTTCCAAATTCATGCGCACAACTTTTACTTCAGTTCTGTTCGAAGATTTATCACTTTCTATCTCATCCGTCGATATTTTCCGAACTTCATTTTTCAAAAACTCATTTCTATTGGGTATACCTATCGAGAATTCCTTTATTCTATTTCTTGTAAATATATTCTGCACTCAATACCAATTTTTACGATCACGTGCACATCGAAGCCTGGCCGCTATTCGCCTCAAGCGCGCGTTTTCAACTGAGAAAAAGAGCATTTCTACACGCTACTGTCGCTTTCACAGCTTCTGATAAATCTCTCGGCGAGAGGAGTTCGTTAGGTTTTATCGATTTTCTGCTTGCCTGACTTCTCTGTCTTCCACTGAATTTTTTGTTTCCCTGTCGCTGTTGCGTGGTTTCTAGTATCGATCAGTCCGAATTTCGCATTAGCACGTCCATTTTTCTTGGACTGCAAAACTCTCCACGCTCTCAATGATCTCTCATCTAGCAGCAGCGGCTGGACAACGAGAGTCATAGGAACCTATCATTTGAATGCGTTGTGCATTTCTTTCAAGCTTTCCACTTGCTTTCTCTTGTCGGCTTGAGCGACCGGATTAGTTCGCTTGCGCACGTGATTTCACTCTAATCTCAATCTCCTCACACTCGAAATCAATCGTTTAATACATTCTTTTATTCACTTTTCATATTATTCCAGACTCGCAAACAACAATGGCTGATGATGCTGCCGCTGTCGCTGCTGGAGGTGCAGGAGCCGATGGAGCTGAGTACATCAAGATAAAGGTCGTCGGACAGGTAACTCAAATTTTGGAAAAATTTTTTTTTGTTCTATTTTATTCCATAATTCATTACAGGACAGTAACGAGGTTCACTTCCGAGTCAAGTTCGGAACATCCATGGCTAAGCTGAAGAAGTCGTATGCCGACAGAACTGGAGTATCAGTGAGCAGCCTCCGGTCAGTCACTCTCTTGAATTTATGTATCCTAATAGTCATTTCAAAACTTTCAGATTCCTCTTCGACGGACGCCGTATCAACGACGATGACACCCCAAAAACCCTCGAGATGGAGGATGACGATGTCATCGAGGTGTACCAGGAGCAACTCGGAGGATCATTTTTCTAAGATGTTCTACCAAATCTCCACACTCTCTTTCTCCTATCCAAATAACTCTAATCCGAAGACACTTTTTTTCCCTCCAATCACTGAGATACTCGGCTTGCTCTCCCTGTTGTTATCCCGTCGCCAAGCGCGGTCTCCTCAGTATGTTGTCCCATAACTCCCAACGTTTCCTTTAAACATTTCGAACACTACAAATTTTCTATTAAAAGTAAAGCAAATGATGTTCCAAGAAATAACTTATTTTTATCAATAAACCTTCGTTTTCGGAATAGAAACATTTTACAAGACAATATTAACATGATTGAATTAGGTTTTTGCTCAGTGCAAGAATTCGTGAACACGGCTCTCAATAGTACGATCAGTCCATTCTCCGCTGGCCATGAAATTTTCAATTTCCTCAACAGTTCGTGGCAGATCACTTAGATTCTCGTTTCCGGCGGCCCGAATAATCACATCATCTTCGATACGGACGCCTCCTGATCCACGATATTTATCGATTTCCGTTTTCACCAGGAAAGCGCTCTTGACCGGATCAGCAAGCGCTTCATCAAGAAGGAAATCGATGAAGTAGCATCCTGGTTCAATGGTTATCGCCTGAAAATAAGAAGATTGGATTATATATTTTTTGCGAATTTTCTGGGTCCTGAAAAAACTCTATGAAACTTACCATTCTCTCCTTTAACGTTCTAGTTGTTCTCAAACTCTTCAACCCAGGAAGTGTGGACCTCGGTGTCGCGTCACCCATATATCCACCACAATCATGAACGTCTAATCCGATAAGATGCCCGAGACCATGTGGCATGAACACGGCTCCAACTCTCGCCTCGACAGCCTTATCGATATCTCCGACCACTAGTCCCGCTTTTTTCAAATGTTCCAGAATAACTTTTTCCGAGAGAATGTGCATATCAGTCCATCTGACACCAACCTTGGCTTCTCTCAATACAGCCAAATTTGCATCGAGAACAGCATTATAAACGATTTTCTGCTTCTCAGTGAACTTTCCATTCGAAGGGAAAGACGTGGTGATATCCGATGCATAACAATTATATTCCGGTCCCATATCGAAAAGACACATATCACCATCCTTGATGAACTTGTCGTTTGGAGCATTCGCATGACCGTAGTGAAGAACAGATCCATTGCAACCCGAAGCGGCGATGCATGTGTAAGCCAAATGACGACAACCACCATGATAATACGAGGTGTGACGGAAGAGACTCTGAGAAAAATTGAAATATAAATTAGATCTTTCGTACTCTAATTAGAGCTCTAACCTCAAGCTGATATTCATAGAGTCCTGGTTTCATATGCTTCATGGCGGCTCGATGTGCTTCCGATGCAATTTTACTTGCGTATCTCATCACATCAATTTCTTTCTCTGTCTTGATAACTCTCAACTCGGCCATTTCCTTGTACAACAGCTCCGTGTTGAGCTGGAAGTCTTGACTGCCACCAAACTTTGGTTCAGCCAGCACATCTCCAGAGTCGGTGTTTTCAGCACGCTGGAAGATAATTTTGTGATTTCTGCTATAGCGGAAAACATACCAATAAATACACTTGTTTCACAGCCAATCCTTTCAATTTCTGGGCGATTGTCTGTTCAGTATCATTGAAAATCACTTCATCAACTGCATACTTTTCTTTGAAATACTTCTCATCGTTGATTTTTCCATCCCAAATCGCGTAACTGGGATCCAACCTTGGTGCGAATAGAACGGTCTTTCCACTTGTCACATCTATGACTCCCCAGAATTCACTCTCATTCACTCCGAACGTCCAGAAGAAATAAGATTCTTGACGGAACGGAAGATCGGCAGCGTCAGTGTTGTAACGATTCTTTTCGATTCCTCCTTGAAGGAGAACAGCCGAATTGGCTGGAACTTTCGATTTCAGAGAATCAACAAGTCGTTGCCGATTCTCAGTGAATAGGGTCACAGGGACTTTGAACGTCTTTTCACTTAATTGGAACGTCATCTGGAAAATAATATTGTGAATAGCTCAGAAGATGGATTATAAATAGAGAAACGAGATTTTGAAATTAACTCCTGAATTTTCGTCCTGAGGTTTTGAAACCTTGAAACACGTGTTGAAACTGAAAATCTTGTCAAATAAAGAATAGTAGAATGGCGAGAGATGCTTGTCTGATAAGCAAATCGACGCGATTAATTTATCAATCGAAAAGAAATTATCGAATTGCAAAACGAGAAAGAAAACCAAACATCGAAAAAGTGTTTATATGAATTAATTCTCTCTTTTTTTGTTCTGGAAAGAAGGGGAATTGGAAAATTGTGTGGGGGGAAACAACACAATGGTAAAGCAATAAAGTAGTAGAAATGAATCGAATCGATTTCATGTTGAATCGATTGTTTTTTGGTGTTGATATGAAAGGAAGTACAAAGAAAAAGAGGAACAGGGAAAACGACGAAATGGAGGGGAAGCATTGGGACCAGTGAGAAAAGAAAAGCGTTACATTTTGTTTCGAGAAGATTAATCAAAGTTGATGAAAATGAATTGATACAATTCCAGAAAATCCCGTTGTGATAAAACCGTCTTTATTTTTAGTTGAATGTCGTTGGAGACTACCTCATGAGAGCCTCGAGCATCGGGCGGTGTGATTGTTTAACTTTCTCTTTTCCTTCGAGAACGTTCATCCATATCCTTTGCCGTCCGTATTCATTCTCCTCCCATGTTTGAAGTTCTTCAGACACCTCCATAAGGAATACCTGAGTTCGGTGCTTACGCACGTCGTCCTGAAAAAAAATTGGATAATTTCTGATTTATATCCCCTTCGTTTAACTTGAATGCTTACCTGAAACATGCCAATCTTTTTGAGTGTCGTCGCTCGTACACCAGCTTCTTCCATTAATTCACGATGAGCAGCTTCTTCTGCACACTCGTCTTTCTCGATTCCACCACCCGGAACCACCCATTTTCCTCCATCTTTTCCGCCGCTGACAAGAAGAACCAGTGTCTCTTTGCCAGTTCCTGAAAAAAAAATATTCGAAATAGAAGATTCTGGATTGTAATTGTGGGGTTTAGAATCATATAAATCTTGATCCGGAACAAGAACTGAACCCTACTTATGAATCTAAAATTCAGGAGACTCAAACGATACTCTTATCCGAAAATCCCTAATCTTCTGAACTTTGAATCCAATCCTTCTATGTTTCTCTAAACCTCCATTATCTCTACTCCTTGTCTTCGAAACATGCCGTTTTGTCAGCGACGTCCACGTTCTTATCAGTGTTCTATCTGTTTATGGAGAAGGAGGGGTACAAAACAGAAAAAAATGGCCCTTCACATTTTTTTAGTCATCGAACTGTCAACGTCATTTTTTTTTGTTCGGAGCGGATTTTTGAAAGTGTTGGGATATCCCTGAGAAAAATCACATAATCTTCTGAACTCTCGACGTAATTGAATCACAGACCACACGTAGACAATCTTCAATTTTTCGTCTTTTTCAACTTCATTTTGCTATTTGTTTTCCTGTGTTTTTTTGCTACTGCTGCTACTGCAACCCTAAACCTAGCCACCTCCCTTTGCACATTGATAATATACACAAACTGATGTGCGCGGCGCAGCAAGAAAAAAATGATAAGTGGAAGAGGAAATCTCTTTTTGTGGCTTTGTGACGAACTGTTTGTGCGTTCAATGGAATGAAATGAGAGGAGATGAAGAAATTGTCGAAAAGTGTATTTTGCGATCAGATGACAAAAGAACGTTTGTGGAAACATTTGGCGAACTTAGTTGATCTAAAGGGGAGTTCGAGAAGTCAAAATAGCCACATTGGAATGTTTAGTTCACCGGACATAGATGAATTTTATGAATATTGAAGGATCGTTATTGGGTTTTACGGTACTAATGTAAATCATCTTACCTTTGATACACAGTGCGGCGGCACGTATACGAAACCCGTCAGTGTCCCGAAGGCGAACCTTGTTCCTCTCACTTTCTCTCGATTTCCATCCCGAAATCATGCACTTCTTCTTCTCCTCGACGACCTCCTCCTGCTCCTCCTGTGCCCCGTTTATAATGATTGGTGAGCCCGTCGTTGTGCCAGTTGTAGTGCCACCAATTTGGCTTTGATTAATAGTTATTTTACCGGTTTTTTGTCCCTTGTTCGACGACGGCTCACCACGACTCAGTGTCGAAGTTATTGTGACTGAAATGGAAATAACGTTGATATGCAAGAATCAAGACTTTACGGAAAATTAAAGCTGAAACGAAAAGGAAGACGAAAACAGCAAGAAGAAAATTGTTTAGGGTTCACGGAGGAAAAGAAGGAAGCAAAAATTAATGGAAATCAAGAGAACTCGTAAAAAAGATGTGAGAGCATAGATCATGAAGGATTCTATGACTTGAATTACATGACATCGAACTTATATAGAACCGATTTTTATGCAACTTTGGTCCAAAAGTAATCGGTGTTCAACATCAAATTTGATGTGCGGTTTGGAGCGCTTGCAATAAAACCTGTGTTTTCTGATCAATTCTTTGCGAAAGTTTATTTTAGAAAACCTTGCTTGTATATAAAGTTTCAAATTGCGTATGAATCGTATGAACTGGTTCGTAAATATTCTTGCTGAGTCAGAAAATCTCAGAAAACGTGTACTCTCGCTCTATCTATAGAGCAAAATTACATTAACGTTTTTTTTCTTCTTTTTTTTTTCTAAAAAACTGCAGATCCCGGAACTAAAGTACACTCATTGAAGCAAAAAGAGAAACATGCGCCAATTGGAACATTGAAAAGAAAAAAGAAGAAAAGAGAGAGTGTAGATGAGAGAACAACCAATAAAACCAACTAATAAAATCCAGCTGATCTTTTTTCTTTTTTTGTTTTTTTTTGTTGTGCTTTGACTTGTTCAATATGCCAATGACGTAGGAGTTGGACAACCGAGAAATGTGAGAAGTTAAAATACTGGTTCTGTGTTCAGTTTCAGAATTTTTAAATAACCAGTGGGAGTTTAGAGGCTTTCGAAAACGTTTCGGAGAAGATTTCGAATTGAAACACTTTTCTGTTGATAAATTTTAGAGAAATGGCTTCTGTCCAACAAAAAATGATGCATGGAAGAAAACAAATCCAAAGGAATTTTGATCTTCTGAACAACTTTTTTTTTTACGAAACTCGTGATTTCTTGATTCAAAAACTTCAACACTAGAACGTTTCTTATCAGTGAATAACGCAAAATACGAAACAGAAAATTGGCTTGGCGCCAAGTAACACAGCTTTTTAACACGCACAAGATGCAACATCTTGCAGGGCAGAGATATAATCCAATTAGATGTATAGCTTAGTACGAAGAGAGAGGGAGAAAAAACGAAGGACAATTAGAAACAGGGCAAAATAAGATTAGAAAATTGGGATGACTGGGGGCTATATATACTTTATGTAGAAAGTTATCTGCATTTTGCAACATCTTTTCACGATATGATCTACATTATAAGTAGTCAGTAGAGTTAGAACAGAAATACTCGGGTTCAAAAATAAGCATGTTCCTTCACATTTGCTGTGTACTAGTAGTCACTCACATTTCAAGAACATAATTATAGTGTTTGAATGGATAGTCTGTTGTCTACACCTCACGCTATACAAACGAAGACAACACAGGTTCAAAATGTTCAACAGCCTAGAAAAACGGAAACTTTTGAGCCCAAATAACTCAAAAACAAGCAGAAAAAGAAAATAATAGAGAAAAACATCGCTCTCTGACTTGCCCCAAAATGATTATTTATTCGATGAATGAGTTTGAAACAGGAAGGCACAAGTCTCGAGGCTTCTTCTTCTTCTGTTTTTCGACGTTGAGGGGAGAGAGGGAAATAAGGAGAGTAGGCCTACTAAAGAGAGAGAGAGAGAGTCTCTCTTGAAAAGAGACGACAACCCGCCCGGGGCTTGCCGCGACGCCAATGAGAAGAAGTAGCACTGGAAAGAGAGATGAGATGGATGAAGAGAGTGGGCAGACGAACAAACAGAAATGTACGTACTGGCTATCTGCGTCTCGTGAGGGTGTGAGTCTCTTAAGTTGATTTGATGTGATATTGACTTGTGATTTTTTATATCTTTTTGGGAGGATATTATTTTTAGCTTGGGAAACTCTGGAATGAAACAGAAACGTTCTGGAATGAATGGGGTGCAAGATTGGAGGAAGAAACATGAATAGAAGAAATATGAAAAATATTTTTAGACTTTTCAACAAATTGTGGAATGTATACAAAAACAGCTGAAATGCTTACAAAAGATCAAATATCTAAAATTGTATATACATGAAACTGAAAAGCTTGAGAGACTGTTCGAGAGGAAGTCAATTTCAGGATAGGTACTGTAGAGCGGAGCTTTTTATGAACAGCAGTAGGAATACTTTTTATACATATCATGAAAAGAGAAGACTGAAACCCTGAAATTTGAGTTTGGAACTCCTGGAGTTTTCAACGACATTTTCAAGAGAGCAACAAAAAAATTAAACGTGAAGCCATTTCAGATGAAACTTTTTCCACGGTCATACACGTGGTTCACTTCACCGAACAGAACAAATCATTCTATAGTTTTTTTTTCAAAAATGTCTTCCAAATCAACATCCAAAAGAAGTCGTGGAAGTGCAGCTGTTTTCTTTTTCAAGTGGACGGTACCACATTTCTACCGAGTGCTTATGTTTTTTCGTTTTTAGGCAACTTCTTTGGATGCTTATACAAAAACAATTAAAAGTAACTATCTGAAAGTTCTGGTTGCTCATTGCACACGTGCTCGGATGGGAGATGAGGAAGCGAGCAAAAATTTTGATTTTAGTGAATTGGGTGCCCATCCGAGGCTTGTTAAAGATGATCGAGAAGATATTAGGAGACGATTGAAAGATGCAAAGAATCGAGTGTGGACAGATGACGAAGCGAAACCGGAAACGGTCGGTTTGAGTTAAATTTTCAATACCACTGAACTTGATGGAATACTGTAGCTCGAATACTACTAAACAGTAGTTTTTTCTTTCAGCCGATATCACTAACAGAACTATCTGCTCTATTTCGCTTGAAAACCCTAGTTAAGATGAGTCAAGAACTGGCAGAAATTCTATCAAGAATGGCGAAATGGTTGGAAAACAACACCAAGGAATTCCATAAAGCAAGTGGCATGGCCCAAATATTGGATTACGTCCTGAGAATGTTCGAATCAGTGTGTTCAATGGGGGAAATATTCCGTCTGACATCAGTGAACTGGAAAGATTGCAAACACGCGACGTTTCTGAATCCGACGAAGAAAGAATATACCTGTTCAGAGGACGAAAGTCTGGTAATCACTACGTCACCAGAAGAGTATTGTCAGCATTTTATGAGTCAGATAAACTATTACAGGTAACTTGGTAGAATAAGATGTTCCACATTTATGATTCTTAGGACTCTTGTTTACACGTTGGCTTGTTCATTCGAGGGAGTCTTAGAAACTATTTTCATCTCTATCAACCACGAAAAGTGTGAAGTAAGACAGAAGTAAGGAGCTCTTCAATAATTTGAATAACAACTTGAACCTCAGAGAAATCAAAATGATTCTTCAAAAGCTGCCACCTCAATACCTTTTCTCGAAAGATCTTACGAATCTTTCTCCACGAACGCAAGAACTACTGAAAAATCCTCCGAAAAACTCTTTTACGTTTGTCATGCCATTAGTCGAAGAACAGTCTGGTGACTCGAAAAAAGATGAAGTGAAAATTGGAATTGACAGTAGAAAGTCTTCAAAAAAGGTCACGTCTAGCAAATATCACCATGGAAGAATGACCGAAGCGAAAAGCGGAAAATCGAATAAAAAGTCAGAGAAAAGCTTGCAATCTGATCGAACCCAGCCGTCTGACAAGAGTAAGAGCAAAAGTAAAAGTAAGAGCAAGAGCAAGTCGAAGAAATCTCTTTTGAAGAAGTGAGTATTCAATGATACTGTTGATTCAAATAATAAGAACCTATGCCGAACGAATTTCAAAATTCTAATTTAGTGTTTCGATTGCCCCTTTTTTAACGGACTCTTCAAAAACGTTATTTTCCAGAGTTCTGGGAAAAGGAAGCAACTCGAAACGATCGGATAGGGGATGATATGAATTCAATTATTAAAGAATGCCTTTTTTGCACTGGGATAAATAAAATCGTGCAGGTTTTTATTTTCTATCTTCCAACATGGGATTTTCAAAAGAATCACTGGGAGAAATTTCGTTTGTTTTGAAAGTTTCTGTTCGAAACTATTCGAGTATATATAAACATGACATCATTGAATTAAACAATTCAACTGAAATAAAAATACTCTAAAAGTATGAAATTAGATAACAAAAACAAACTAAATCACGAGAAACACAAAATCAACATTTAACACCATGAGGCTTTTATTAGAGAAAAAGAGTATTACCCTCGCAAAAACACAACGAACAAAAAATATGAGAATGGAGGAAGGAACAAAAAAAAACGAAAAACAGCAAAAATGTAACAAGAGTGGTTAGAGGTGGAGGGGTCAACAACGGGAAAAGAGACACTTGATTGATTGTTTTTATTCATAAAAAACGACGTCGTCGCGTTCGAGAGCATTCATATACCAATCATTATTCGGGTCGGTTTCCGTGTCCGCCAAAAACGGAAGCCACTCCTCCACGAACCCAGGAGAAATGAAACGATCGACAGAGTAGATAGTGGAAAGTAAAAGAATGAGGAATAGCAATGGATATATGACCATGTACCACGGATTCTCGTTCCATGGAACGAGGGAGTCGTCGTCTTCCGGTTGAGATGTTGGCTTTGAGATCATACTGAACTTGGTAACAGAGGTAACGCGAACTTCAATCCATTCACCCATTTTACAATATTCCAAAGGAACCAAAATTTGCTCGTAACTCTTGTTGTGACCGACTCCGTGAAGTTTATCTGTAAAAACCTGGATTGTTTCATGAAAAAGCTTAATCATCTCCGTGTTTCCCAATTAACATCACCAATGAAACAGGGAACTACACAACAATTACCTGCTGCAATTTCCGTAACGAGCACATTATGAACTTCTCCGATGCGATCTTCAGTGAATCTTGTGTATGATCGGAATAACTCTGACATGGCTGCAGTTCTTTTCCTAGCCTCCACTGTATCAATCTTTTTAAGTCGAGCTGCCGGTGTTCCACTTCTCGGGTAGTACTGATTGATGAACAACGATGGGAACTTGTATTTTCGAACTAGATCCATGCTCTCCTCGAAATCCTCCAAAGTTTCAGTAGGGAAGGCAAGAATCATATCAGTGGCGATGTAGATGTTGGGTACACTGAAAAATTGTTATTTACTTTTTGCACGATTTCGGATTACGTACTGCTCAATCATGTAATCCGCGATTTGCTCAAAGTGTCTTCTCGAATATTCTCTCTTCATATCGGTCAACACTGCATCACTAGCACTTTGCACCGGAATGTGCAAGAAGGCGTAAACTTTCGGGTGGTTGAGAATTTCGGCGATTTCCTGTAATTAAAATAACATAAAAAGACCAAAGATTTTCTGAGATATGATGTAAGATTTAGACAAAGAGGTCGATTATGGACATTTCTCATGGAAAGTGTATATACCTCCAAATGGTCCAAAATGTACGGTGGATTAGTCATTCCGAGTCTCATCATTGATCCATCTGGAATAACTTTCACAAGCTCCTTCAGCAAATCAGGAAGAACCAATCCTATATCTCTTCCCCATGCTCCCAAGTCTTCAGATGTCAACCACAACTCTTTGACGCCTTCTTCATGGAAAGCGGCTCTCGCTTGTTCCACCAAATCTGCCAACGGATAACTGACGAGATCTCCACGAGCCATTTTTGTTTTGCAGTATGTACAATTGTTGAGACATCCAGTTGAGATAGACAAAACTTCGATAAGTTCGTTTTTGCGCATTTTTGGAAGACTCAGGAGGGCGTCTGGACGATTCCTGGTGAGAAGACGAACCTGAAAAGATTTTATTGGTTTCTGAAACGGTTCGATTTTTCTAACCTTATTTCCTTTGAGAGTCTCTCCAACAACTTCTACAATTCTGTCGATTTGTTTCACACCCACAATTGATACATTTTGAAGCCACGGTTCTGAAGGTGCCGCCTGTGATACACATCCAGCCATAATGATCTTCTTCCCTTGTTCTTGTCCTTGAGTCACCAGATTGTTTGCTTGTTGTTCGGATGGCGTTTTGACTGTACAACTGTTCAAAACCCAAACATCTGCGTTATCCCCCTCTTTCACTACATCATATCCAGCTTGTTGAAGGAGTCCGGCCATGTATTCACTGTCCGACGTGTTGTGCGAGCATCCCCATGTCCGAACCCACACTTTCTGTCCAACTCCGGGGACCATTGAATCCACGTTAGCATCTTCTTGTTGCTGTTTGGGAAGTTGTTTGCGGGTTCTAGAAATCATTTCTGTCGGATTAATAGTTTTTCGAAGAGCGAGCTACCTAATTTTGATTTCTGCCGCATCTCTACTTCCTACTGGACCTCTTCCGACGATATCTTCGATATCCATTATTTTGTAACCCTGAATTAATGATTCAATTTAATATTAAACTTCTGAAAATTCTGTAAAGAGAAATAAAACTTCAGAGTTAACAACAGATCCAATAAGATCGTAAAAACTTTAAAAATTATTCAACTTTTTTAAAAGTGTTAATTAGATTTGATACATAATTTCAAGAAATGCACATAAAATAGGGTGAGGTGAAGCGAATATGACCATGTATGTGAAGGACATTGAAAGATTTTCTTGATTGATAATTGATATTAAAGGGTGAAGGAAAACAGAGAAAACTGAAAATTCGTAGTGAAAATCGGAAAGAACAAGGCTATTATGCAGGGGTTTTTGACTAGCTCGAATGGGAAAAGTGTCTCAAAGGGGGATTGGACCAAAGAGGTAGGATGAGATCATTTTGAACTGTTTTTAAAAAATTAGAAAAAATATTATAATACATTTTGAATAAAAGTGGTGTCGTAGTTGATGATCAGCACTTTGAGGAAGCTCATTTCTCGACGGGTGTTTTCGAATATCACTCGAGGATCTTCACTTTCGCATCTGGAAAAAAAATTAATGTAGGAAAGGATACAGCTGAAATGTTCAAATGGACGGTTGATTAAAATGTTTTCTTTTAAAGAAAGTACTTTAAACCGAAACGTCCTTTACCTCAAAATATTCGGTGCAATGACCATCGCCAGATTGGACGTATCCATTTTCGTCTTTGCCACTACTTCCTCTCTACTCAGGTCTTGTAACAATGCTATCACTCTGACAAGCACTAATCGATTAATTTCAGGTAACAAATCTACTAATCGAATAGCTTCAGCCGGATTCTCAGCAGCGGCCAGCGCTCTTGAATACAAATTCGGAAGAATTAGGGGAACCGGAAGTTGTCGAAGCCAAAGTTTCAGAAGACATGCAGGCACGTTGGCATCATGCATTTTAGGAGCAAGCCAGCCATCTAGTTGTCCTCGAGCTGTTGCTAATTGTTCGGGGTCACCAGCTACTCTGAAATACTAGAGGAGATGAGCGATGCAGCATTTTTTTCGTCTATGGAAACAGGATTTGAGGAAAACAAAGACATTTTTAAATTTCAATTATCGGTGTTCTTACGGTCAATGTCTTACCGAAAAATGCCTTCCGCCCGTCTTCCTCCAGACTGATAAAGCAGCTCAATTAACGTAGTCAGCAACCAAGGGAGTTTTAACTCTGGAAACTTCTCCGATTGCATTTGCATCAATTCTTCTAGAGAAGCAGAGAAAAGTGGTGGTCGGAAGATGTGGATTTTCGTTTCTTGTATTGTCGAAAGCGTCGGTTTCAGCCTCGCAATCACTTTACTTAATCGTTTCAAACATTGCTGTGAGAAGTAGGAGGTCGAAACTTCAGGTAGATCGAATATGGGATCAAGATGTTTATTAAGGAATTCGTTTAGTTTTTCACTGATCGCTTCCGTTGGGAAGATGAAAGCAAGTACGATGGTGAGCAGCTCCCAGCCTCTCCTGAAAAAGATAATTGTAAACGAATTATATTCAACGTTTGCATTATATTCGTTCCTGCCTATAGAATCACCTCAAACTATCAGGTTTCTCATTATCTGACAATTGTTGCATGAGAAGTGCAACAGCCTCGTCGGCAATCTCCGGTTTCTTAACAGCCAATTCACAAAATGACAAGGCCACTTGTTCCGGGCTCGTTTTACTCTTTCTGTCTCCCATATACGACTGAATCAGCTTGAACAACGCAGCCGTCTCTTTCCTCAATTGTTTATTGTCCGGCTGAGTCAGCGAGCACTTCGGCGTGTCTTTCGACCATCCATTCTTATTTTTGCTTTTCGTTGAAGTAACTGACGAGAACAGAGATTTTCTGCCAGTGACAGGAGGTGACGCGGATCTTGAGGAACGAGCAGGAATTGAATCGGAAGATGGTGCATGAGATAAGGTTGAGGATGCACTTGCAGCGGTCGGGAAAGCGCCATATGGTGGGCCATTTCGAGTCGAGGGGGGATTAACTCCGTATTCGCTGGCGGCTCGTTCGCTGAGCTCCTCATCAAGTGACATCCACTGGAAAAATATAATTTGGAAAAAAGAATTTGATGTGAAGTTTAAAAACTCGTAGAATGTTTGCGATGGAAAAAAAACCTCGTTTGAAAATTCGATATTACTAAAAAAATTGATTAATTTTCAAAAGCTACAACTCAAAATTACATAATTTGAAAGATTTAGGTACCTCAAATGAACTTTGCATTCCATTCAATGTGTTCTGCGAATTTTGACTGTTACTTCTAAACGTCACTACTCCAGTTTCCGGTGAAATATTCTGTGCAAAAACCGGTCCGCTCACAACTTTGTTCGCCACACGTCGAACTGATGGAGAGGTCTGAGTTTCGCATGTTCGGCGAATCTGAAAATCGAAATTAATTTAAATGCGAAACTAGAAAATATTCTAGTACTCACCTTTGCTGAAGCCCCTCCTTCGGTATTCTCTTTTAGTGTTTGTAATTTGGCCAGTGGAATGATGTCGATATCAACTCCATTTGGTTTTTGCCATTTTGTAACACTGGAGGAGGCGTTATAATAGTAGTAGCGGCCAGTTTTTGAATCGAAAAGCTCCCACCACTGATTTTGATGTGTTGTTTTTCTGAAAAAAAAAACGTTTTGTGAATGATTTTCGATGCTCTAAATCTTGGCGAATGTATTAATTATTGCAGGTCAGAAAACAACTTTTTAAGAAAAAAAAGTTTTTAATGAAAAAATGGAAACTATTTAGCCACCAATATCCTTGAGAAGTTTTTTCACACTTCAAAAAGCAAGTGCGAGGTGTGCGAAATCGGGAAACTATTCAAGATTTTTGAACAGACAGAATTGTAATAATTAAAGATAAGAAACAATTTTTTGTCGAGTCACAGGTTTTTAGTTGTGATGAAATAAAAAACTTACACATTTGCTCCAGGTGGCGGTTCCCATGCACACTGTCCTGTCACCAAATTCGCATACATCGTCTGCCTGGATTGTGGTTCCACAATTTCGACCCATTCCACATTAGCAGCTCGAGAGCCTGTAGATCCATTCTCGTAGAACTCAGCATTACTGGAGGATGGTGGTCGAGGAGGAGGAGGGGCGATTTCGACGGTTTCCCCATCATTTATGCTCATTTTATGGCATTTGTCTCGATGGTTTGATGCCTGAAAACAAATTTTAAAAAGTATTTTTTGTACGAACGGAGAAAAATGAGGATGAAGAAGAACATGCACTTAGTTGTGTAAACCTCAAATTGGCTTAAGGCGGCCGATGGCGAACGAACAAAACAAACAGGCCAAGAATTGGAAGCTTGGAAAAGGGGGGAGACTTCGGAATCGATTTTCACTTGTTCCTTTTTCTCTCTCTTCCACTAAATGTCGGGTGGACGGCCGTCATGACGGAGCCTCGTTTTCGGAGGGAACGGAGTATTCGAAACAGAATATGTGACTAGTTGCTTATCAGTATTATCCAACCGATCTCTATAGTTGTACAACTTAGTATGAAAACTTAAAATAAGATAGAAAAAAGCCACTCTGATTTCTTGGTGAAATAAACTACCGTATGTTTATCTCAGACAAATCTAATCCCATTTATTCTTCTAAATCCTAAAAAAAATGATTAACAGTCACCAACTGCAAGCGATGCAAAGTGCAAGTATTCAGGTAAGCTTTTGAAGAATAATTGAAATTGAAAAGGAACGAAAGTAACACAAAACTCGCCTGCAGGTTTTAAGACAATATTTAAGTACCAATGATGGATTTTGAACCCTCACTTTTGTTTTGCAACCATTTATCCCGTATTTCAGTATTACTTTCAAACTGGGATTCGGAAGACAATCAGAAGCAAAAAGAAATGGGAATTCAGAATATGTTTCTAATCGAGGTTTTTGTATCTCTTCACACAAAACGAATTCGATGTGTCTCTCATCCCTCTTCCATTTTCAAGCATGAAGTTTTTCGAAGTATCGAAATAATTCAAATGTACAGTCCGGCAGATTAATATTTTTGACCAATTATTTGTTCAACAAAAAACCGCAAGGGAAAAACTCGTAGTTCGCTACCAAACACTTTCCAGGCCTCAATTCACAATCGCCCACCAGTACTGGTGCCAAACCCATGCTATATACCTCCGGTTATGAACTCTCGTACTTCAATGAATAATTCAAACATTTATCTTGATCCAAGTTCTAATCCAACTTCACTGATGCCTTCTACAATTCCGCCGATGATTCAAATTCCACCAATTCAGACGAACTTCCCTCAGAATATGATGGGCTATGGAGTACACACGAATCCCAGTTCTGAGTATGTGAGGAGTTCCTATTCTTTGTTTAGATTGAGGTTTTGAGGTTCCCCATGTTCCCGTCTCCTATGAGCCCACCAATAAATTCATTTGAATTCAATGAAGCTGATTTGGGTAGAAAAGTTAATGTTGGTAAACTTGATGTTCGAACCACTTTATCGTCGCAGAAAATTCTCTTGGAATGGCCCCGACCCGCAACTCAAAGTTAGAGCAAGGCCATTCATCCGAAAAATTATCCTTGACATTTCAGAACCGGTGAAATTCATTATTATCGCTACTAAGTTATTATGTGGAAAAATGGAGCAAGTGATTGCCGATTTTGCACCTGCTCTGACTTTCTTTTTGCCCACAATCCCAGGACATTGGTATCATGTTCACATACAATGCAAATCTATTGATGATAGATATCTTGTTGCAGAATGGTCAAAACAGTTTCGAGCAGGTACTGCTGAGTTTAGTCAAATAGAAATCAACTCAAGACACTTCAGAATTCGATCACGACGAGTACAGAAGTCTGTTAACAAAATCTCAGATTTTTTTGAAATACAAGCGTTTTCACTGCGCAGACCAGAAGTTTCAATTCATTTACCGATGCAAGCCAAAGGAATATTGGGAGCAAATTTCTAATTACTCGGACGGAATAATGCAGAAGTATATGAAAGACGGAAGCGGGCACCCAGGCAGTCGGATAAACGGAAAACTTAAGGGACTTTTCTTTTCTGCAAACACAACTAAAGATGGGTCAATGCCACATTTGTCTTATTTTGGAAACACTCGAATGACTTGTGATGCATTTGACTTCTTGAACCCCATGGTTCATAACTTCTATTTCGCTGATTTCTACTGCAATACAAACCGACACTACGTGATTATCGTCATTTGTGTTGGTAACTCCGAAAGCGACATTTATTGCAAGGAAAATCTTATTAAAATGGACCCATACAGAAATGAATTTCTGAGAGTTGAATCCTGCATCAACAGTTCCTGCGTAAGCTGGAATTTCTATGTGAACAAATGCGTCATTGTAGAAATTTTCTACACAGAAGATGTTTCTATTAACATCGGAAACTTCACAAGTGTTACACCAACTGGAGCAGGAACGTCCAGGGAACATGGCGTCCCGAACAACAAAAACTGTCAATATTGCAATTAATTCCCGCTGTTGTTTACAAATAGTTGTTTTGTGTTTCTTTTGTGTATAACCCCATTTCGTAGAGTTCCTTATCTTCCTTTCTTAGAATGCCTATAGAATCTTAGAATGCATCGTTTCCAACCTAATCGCTTAGCTCATATTTGCGACTTTTATCTTTCTTGTTAAGATCTCTGTGATTCAAGCTACCATTTCGGTTTTCCAAAGAAATTCTATGCACACATCAAAGATAACCATCGACTTGATTGATACTGATTAACAACTAAATTGAATAAAAGACCTCTGAGTACTCAAACCAACAAGATACGAAGCGAATCAACATTTAACAAAAAAAAGTAAAAATTGTGAAATCTCAGAAAAAATTTGCCCACTAAACCATGCGCGCCGGTGGACTACGGAGCATCGTTGTTTTTCTCATTTTCTTTCTTTTTTTTTTAGAACTTGATAAGAAAAAATATTTGTGATGAATTTTGCCTTATCTTGAATGAACAGAGAAAAAAACTAAATTCTCGAAAAAGCTAATTTTAATTTTCATTGTTTGAACGAATTTATCTAATCATTCGAAATAATAAAAACAGAATTAAAAGAAACTCGAAATTTCTCCAGATGTCATTCGGTGGAGGTGGAGGAGGTTGGGGTTCATGGTACATTAACAACAACAATCAGCAAAATTACCAATCATGGCGTCCATACGCACAGAACCAAGGTGGCGGACCGATGCGACCGCCAATGCCTAATCCAATGCATTATCCCCACTACAATCCAGGTGGAAATGGATGGCTGAATATTATCTCAAACCCGTATTTCGGTGGAAATGCTCACACTCAGAACCACATGGCGATCTATGAGAGGTTTGAATGTTTAATATATGTTTACGATCACGAATAAACTTCAGAAACCGAATGCATTTCTTTCATCAACCACAGCCACCACCAGTTCAGAGACCGTTGGTGCAAAATCAGCATCAAGCTGAAATGAATGAGTATGTAAAGCAGACATTGAGAAATAGTGAGATATTTGAATTTTCTTTCATAAACTGACAGGAGCTCATTTATAGATGCTCATGTACCCGGTCTCCGAACTGGTCTTCAGATGCGAGCCGCGATGAACAAGAGAGCGAAAGCTAGAGAAAAAAAACTAGAGAAAAAAATTGTAGCTCTACCATTGACAGTTAACACCAACGTATTTTCCGAGAAGATTGAGCTGAGATACCATCAGCCGTCAGATAGAAGTAAGATCTTTTAAAATCCCAAGAAATAAGAATTATTGTTTTTTATTTTCAGAAGACATCAAATTCGTTATCACCTCTGAAAACATCAAAACCAAAGAAATCATAAAACTCGAAAAGCCACCTACATCCCTGCATTGCGATCTTACAGTGACAGCAGGAGAAACGTATAAAATCGAAGTGGAGTGTTGGGCTCAGGATATGACGTTTCTGATTGCAAACTGGTCAAAGAAAATTCGAGCAGGTGAGTATCATGATTTCAAGCATAATTTCGAAAAAAAATTGAAAACGTTCATTGTAATGTATCCCTATAAACCTCTGATATTGTTTTTTTTTCAGAATTCAGCTACAGTGAACAAAAACGTCTTCTCCAAAAATGCTATGAATTCCTGAAACGTGGCATCAATGCTGAGCCTCAAATGCACGAATTTTGTGTTTTATATCGATGTAAACCGAAAGTGTACTGGGACGAAATTCATCATTATTGTAATGATGTGATGCAGAAGTACATTAAGGATGACAATGGGCAACCAGGAAATTTGATCAATGGAAAAATTAATGGGCTCTTTTTCTCGGCTCGTTTGAATCCAGATCTTTCCCTTCCCCACTACTCTCCATTTGGAAATGTTCGCATGATAGTAGATGCCTACCTGCTGCTGAATCCAGAACGACACAATTTTTACTTCTCGGATTTTTATTGCAACAAGAGTATTCACTATACGACGATCGTAATTTGTGTCGTAGACTCGGAAACTGATAGGTACTGTAGAGATAAACTAGTGAAACTCAACCCTCTCTCAAATCCATTTGTGAAACTGATTCCTCCAACTGTGAGTTATGGGAAATGGAGGTTTTACATCAACTATACGCTGTGGGTTGAAGTTTATTATACGGAGGACCTCCAATTGGACGTGGGTCAATTCTCAGCTATTATGGCCACTGGAGCAGGAACTTCTAAGATAGGAGGACTTCCGAATAACAAATTCTGTGAATCCTGCAATTTGTATCCGGCACGCGGAAAGAAGCAGGTTACGGTAGAAGAAGCAGCTGTCGAGATTTCCGATTTGGATTCCACAATGCTAGCAATACTTCGAGAAAATTCCAAGATTGATTCTGAAGTGGCGGAGACTGTAATGTACTTGATAGACCGAGTAGAAGAGAGAAGTTTGAGCGCAGAGGAACTTGTAGAAAAGTTGGATAAGGATTTGGTGAAGTCTATAGAGGATATGAATAAAGCTGTTAAAAGAGAAAAGAATAATATATTTGCATCGATATCGAAGAATTTGAATGATTTTGTTACTGGATTCAATAAGAGAAGAGATGCACTGGTGCAAAAAATCAAGACTTTTAGAAGCGATAGTTGAATTTTATCATGTTTCCTTGTTGTTTTTTCAAAGTACTGCACGAGATATTTGAATTCGCATTCAGCTTCAATGTTTCCGTCAAAAATTCGTGTAGCACTTTTCTGTTCATATCATTTTTCTTTGTGATTATTTGTACACCATCCAATCATTCCCATCATCATATCATGTCACGTGTAATTTCTGTGCCGGTTTCTTCAAAAAATACTGATCAATTTGACCTCTTTCGAAAATTTTTGAATAAATGATTTAATAAACAAAAGTGTCAATTTAATATTTGTGAATTTCATCCTAACTTGATTCTAATGGTCAAACAATCACTATCTAATGAAACATAAATTCTTTTCCATTAGAGCTTCAAACTCTTTTATTGTCTCTTCTTATAGAACCATGGAAGAATTCATAAAATGGTGTAAAGCACGAGGCTACAAGTTCGACGGCTTAGAAATCACTTGTCCACCTGGAAACTGCGGAAATGGGATCTACGCGACGACCGGCTTCAGAACCGGAAAGCCAATCATCACCCTCCCAGAGCATGACATGATAAACTCGGCTCTTGTTGTAGATCTCCCGTTCTATAAGAAAAAATTGGCTAAAATTAACGAGAAAATGAAACCAATGGAAATTTTAACCATGTTCTTCAGCTTCGAAGACTTTGAACAATCCGCATGGTCTCCTTATTTGAAAGTTCTTCCAAAAACTTTTGATACTCCTGCTTTTAAAGGAATTGATTATGATGTGAACACTTTACCATTGTCCATTAGAAAGTATTGGATTGATCAGAAAAAAGAAATCTCGGAGATTTCAGAAAAGGTGATTATTCAATAAATCCAATCTGACAGTAAACTACTTTTCCAGCTTCGCCATCTTTTCCCAGAATTGACACACGACAAGATTCTATGGGCGTGGCACGTAGTCAACACTCGATGCATTTTTGTCGAAAACGAAGAACATGATAACGTGGATAATTCTGATGGAGATACGATTGCTGTTATTCCATATGTAGATATGCTCAATCATGATCCAGAAAAATATCAAGGTGTGGCGCTTCACGAGAAACGAAATGGGCGGTATGTAGTTCAAGCAAAACGACAAATACAAGAAGGCGAACAAATTTTCGTTTGTTATGGAGCTCATGACAATGCACGGCTTCTGGTTGAATATGGATTCACTTTGCCTCAAAATCTGGGTGCCAAAGTTTTAATCCCGCAAGGTCAGTTTTCCTGGAGCCTCAAATGTTAAAGAAAAGCTGTAGTCTGATTGTAGAAGTCCTCCTCACTCTCGCTAAAATTGCTGGTATCAAACTGACTCGTGAGCATGAAATGGTCCTCGAAGAAGTGGGTCTACCAAGTCATCTGTATGCAACTGATGAAGGGCCAAGTTGGTCTTTGAGAACGAATGTTCGTGTGATGCTCCTTGAACATTGGCAAATGGCAAACGGGCGATGGAAAAAGATCATTTACTCCCACGACCCAATTGATGACGAAGTAGACCAAAAAATTGATGAAAAACTAGAAATTATGCTGAAAGAATTGAGAAATGGAGTTGTGGAGAAGACGAAAAAAATGCCAAACGAAACGAAATGGATGTGGGAAGAACAAGTGAAAGTATGTGACGTAGCGATTGAGTCATTAGAAAAGTCCATCAAAGAAAAAGAAGAAGAACGGAAAGAAGAAGAGAGGAGGGCAGAAGAGAGTAAAGCCACGGAAGAAGTAGAGAAATCGGAGGAATGATTCCGACTTCTTTGACTCTTATCAATGTTTAGAACTATGTTTAGGTACTGTTTGCATATATTTTGTTTTCGTTGCTCGTATTGTTTTGCTATAAAATTGTATAACTATATAGTTTTTCATGTTTTATTCTTCTCTGGTGCTGATAACATAGATTTTTGTATTAGGGGTTGAAGGGGAACACTAATCTTAGTGACAAAATTATTTTCACTTCCGAAGATTAGGAAAAAAGGAACAAAAAAAGAGTGTACAATAAAACTTTGGCCCGGAAAGAGTTGGGAGAGGAGAGATTCGTTGTCATTATATTTAAACTCAATTGATCTAGTAACTGCACTTATTTAGATGGTAATTGGTGTGTGCTTTGGTTTTCTCATGTAGTCTTCGAGCTCTCGATCCAATTCAGCCAACGACTTCTTCTTTGGCACAGTTGGGAAAGATTTCCGTCCCTGGAATCCATTTTGATTGTTGAAACGATTGTTGTTGTGGAACAACTTGCGATTCTGACCCTGATGATTGAAATTTGGTCTGAAAATAGTGAAAGTATTGATTTGAAGCTGAAACATATTGAACTTTCTTACCTGAATGGTTTTCTGAAGTTGTTTTGGAACTGTGGATTTCTCTGCACAAAAGTGTTACGTTGATGGAATCGCTGCACTGGAACAGGTTTCACAAACGACACACGGTTTTCTGAAAATTAATAATTGATTGTGAATAAATTCAAGATTTTCGTGACATCATTTGTTTCTTTCCTAAAACGCTGTTAAAAATTCAACTATTGCTAAACTGGTTTGATTACTTACGGAGCGGAATGGCACGTTGGTGAACGACTGGACGTGGACGGCGGATTACAGTTGTCGGCACATATTCGATGTGCTCTTCGTACTGAAATTTGCGAAAATTTTGAATTAGTTTAGAGAACTTTGAGATTAGAGAACAATTTAGTTTTTGAGCTCAAACTATTTTTCTTCTCAAGTTTTTTCGGTCCTGACTTTTTTTGAAAGCAATGTTCAAATTTTAATATAACAACTAAACATTCAGTTTTATTATGAAGAAAAATATTCCAACCTGTCTCGGATGAACTCTTCGGACTTGAGAAACATGTTGTGCCTTCATCGCTGATGTTCTTGGTCGTGGTTTTGGTATCGATGAGAATCTAAAAGCATATTTTTATTTGTTTTTCTACAGTCGTTTGATACCTTTCATTCAACGACATTTTCGAGTTTCCGGCGATAACAATTTTTGATGGCACTCGTTTTGCAGTCATTTTTGAAGTGAAATGCTGAAAAAAAAAACGAACTGTACTATGTGTTTATTTGATCTACAGAGTATGAAAAGTAGAGCGGCAAAAATTCTAATTGGCGGGAAAAATTTAACATCGCAATAAACAACAACAAACAAGTGAAAACTCGTCATTTACGTTCATTTTCGGTGCAAAATCGATGTGTTAACGCGTTGCTGAGCATATCGTAACTGCGCCCCACCGCACTTCTCCGTCACGACTGCTGTTTCTCAATTAATTTTGCTGCTTTTTTCTGTAAACTGACCATCAGGATGAGAAATTGCTTGTGAATAGAATTCTGAGTCATGTTCCATCCATTCTCTTCTTTATCAACTATTGGTCATCTTCCTTTCACATACAAATGCGTTATTTCCTAAAAACAAATGATGGTGAAAACATATACTATTGTTATTCTTCATTATTTCTATTTTCGAAAATCTTTCTAGTATTTTCTACTTGAAGTTTTTCAGGTATGCAAACCCAGCTCGTCGTACTCCTTGCCCTTCTGGGGCTAACAGCCGCTCAAAAACTACCATTATTCGATATGTGCTCGAACCCGCCAGCCGCTACGAAAGAGCTCTCCGAAAAACTAGCATTACCGGCAAACTACAAGGTTTCCGGATCATTATCAGACTGGTACACACAACAAACGTGGCTCATGCAAGAGTCGGCGACGAGCGAATTCCGAGTACTGCAGAGACAACAAAAGGATACAACTGAGACTTGGATTCTGGATCTGAAGAGTGCAGTGAAAGAGTTCACGTATGTGAACACATCAACTGGTGAGTTTATATTAATTTCCGGTAACAAACAAAACGAACAGAGTTTTCGAAAACTAAATAAATGGGGTGAGCAATTGAGGGGAGAAAGAGATCAAGAATAATTAATATTATGCTCTCATGTTTTTTGTTTCTCCCTCAGTTATCAAACTTATTTAGTTGGAAGCTGCAACGGAAACGCCCAAGCACCAGTACTCTTCAACGGAACGAGCTTCAAAGACATTATTGGAGAGGACACATCTTCTGTCAAGGCCATCATCGATGGACTTATCACATATTCCACAAAAACCAAGGGATTCCTTATGCCTAACAAGGTGGACGTTGTCGGAGGAATCAATGTGAACACTTGGATCTCTTGTATCAAAACAAATAATACGAATATTTTTGTGGAAGTTCGATATGCTGGTGATGACAGCCTTACTCCAGCAGTATCCGGTTTTTCAAATCCATTGCTGCTTTCACTCCGTCTCGCAGAAGTTGTCAGCTTCAACACCACATTGTCGAAAAACCACTGGTCAATTGAGCTCGATCGGTACGAAAATCCAACCGGAAACGAGGGACTCATCCCACATGGAGTATACTGTGAGAAAAAGAATCCGATTACCCTTCAATTAAGACCATTGGAAGAGTACGCCGCCACATTGAGTTTCGTAGATTATCGCCAAAATTCGACGGAAGTCGTTGACGTTCTCTACTCTAAGTCTCGTCAAGTATTTATTATTGCCGGAAACTCGTTCACACACATCCTCACTCCAGATGGAAATCGTTTTACCAACTTGACTGATTATGTTCTTCACGATTTCAAGTACGGATACGAAGTCACGATGAGCCGAGAAGCTTGTGAGTCATTCCAAGCTCTTCAAGGCGGCACTAATGACGTAATCAATAACTCCACATATCTTTCAATGGCGCCAATGGTTCACATTCTCGTTAACAGAAATTGGCAATGGGTTCATCATCAGAATGACACCGACATGGCTGGGAATCAGCACATCACCTACCGCTCATTCGATGTCAAGTCCAACACGGTTAGTGAACTTCATGTGACCACTGATCTGGAAATTCATTCGATGAATACATACCTGCCGGGAACTCGTCAACTCATCAAGACAATGACTGTCACACCAATTCCAATGGAATTGTCGAGGTTGAACATTAAGTCAGCTCAATTATCTGATTGTTATGATAGTGAACACTATCCAAACAACACCTGGATCGTTCCAATTAAAGATAGTGAGTTTTCAGAAAAAAATTGTAATAATTTTTCTTTTTCAGAGACTCTCACCGACTTGGGTAAAGTCGGACTGAATCGTCTAAACGAGGCTGTCGTAAACTCAATTACCAAGAACGTTCATGCCGTCATTCCATACCGTGTGGTGGTATTCTACGTGGAGAATCAGGATAGCGGAATCTCAATGATCCTCCGATTGGCCGAGAAGACCACTGTGAAGCCAGGAAATGTCACCGGGTACAACTACACAGCTGAATTGCCAACTGTTGAGTTGTTCAAGATGATTAGCAATTCGATGAAGTCTGAAAAAATGCCTATCGAAGTAGAGACCATTGGCGGAGTTAAAGAGGTAATTTAAACGAAAAGTAGTAATTTGGAGATATCTTATTGCTGATTCTGTTAATTATGTTTCGAAATATGTTCACAGTCGTTTCAAAAATAATTGTTGTTGAGAGTTCGTTCATCTCATAAAGTCTTTCCAGGAATGGGTCGCTGATGCCAAGTCGATGAAGATGTTCCCAGATGATAACGGATTTGTCGGATACACTGGCGGAGCCATGTTCGTTCTTGCCATTTTCTGCTTGCTCATTGGAGTTTCGATCGGAGCCGTTGGATTATTTGTTGTCACACGTCGTCAACGTATTTCTACATTGGCCTATCAGGTTTTCGAGTAATCGAAAATCATTTTACTATTCTCACAAATTGCCATAATTTTTGTCATGTTCCTTTTCCCCAGTTCGTCCACTATTATCCCATTAATTCTCATGTTTCAATCCAGTTTGTCCTCTTATTGTTTTATTTTTTTATTCATCCTCATCATTCCCCTTTCGAGTTCATTTTTGACTTTAACTGGTATACACACAGTCTGACTTATCCTGTATATAGATTGTCACTGAAATTTGGTGAAGTTGTTTCAATTGTTCTTCGTGTACTATCGATAGTCTTCCTCATTGCCAACAAATTATCTTAACACCTAACTCGATGAAGTGTTTTCTATTATTTGTGTTTTTACATGAACTGAAATTACGAAGATGGTGTCTGAAGCCATTTGGTCTATCTCAAGAACAAAATATGATTCTTTTTCTTGAAAAGAATTCAGTCATAAGACTGTAAGACTTCATTCATTTTTCCGATTATAGATGTCCCAAGCAATACGAAGTGCAAAAGAAAGAGCACTTCAAATTGTCGAAAAAGCATCTCGAATTCGGATTCAAGATGCCAGAGATAATATTGGAGCGAGAACAACTGGAAGACAGTTGAAGAAAGGACACAATCAAGTATATTATTCCTATTCCTTCTCAGTTTTTATATATAAAATCTTTTAGATGGGACACACACAAGGAGCACTGGAGAGAGCCGCCAAGCCGCCACTTGGCTGGATTTGGGGAGACTTTTTCCGTCCATGGCAGAGAATGTATCCAGGAGAGAAGCTGTTCAATGCAGACATCAAGTAAGCAAATGAATTGTTTTTAACCGTAAAAGAAATGTATTTTGTATGAACTAATAATTTGAATCAGATTTCTGAATCCCAAACTCGCATACTTTCAGCTCTCGCCGTGAATACATTCCCCTTTCCTTGGTGGAACTTGCTCGTCTCATCGATCTTGGTTGGATTAATCCACGTCAACCAATTGATGTTTCCACACTCTGTGCAACTCAAAAGTTCCAAATCAACCCAAAAATTCGTCAATGCGGATTCGATTTGACCGATGAGGGTGCCGATTCATTCCCATATCCTGTTGATATTGAGGTGCAATATGCCACACAATCAGCAATTGCAGCCGTAGAAAAAGTCGGAGGACGAGTGAGAACCGCCTATTATGACGTGGAAAGCCTAGAAGCCGCTGTAAATCCGAAAGCGTGGTTTGAAAAGGGTCGAGTGGTGCCGAAGAGAAAAACTCCTCCACCGAGTCTAATGGAATATTATATGGATGCCAAGAATCGTGGATATTTATGTGAAGAAGCTGAAATTCTTAAAGAACGACAATTGAGTGCAGATGTTCGAGGGTATTCATTGCCAGCAGAGGTTAAACTATCGGATAAAGCAGTTGATCAAGTTTTTCATGGAATCCCATCTGGAAGTGTTGTTTCATTGGCTGATAAGAAAGTGTTCGCCCCAACTAATGATCTGCATCGTGAATATTACAAGAACCAACGATCTGATAAATTGTATTCTTAATCCTCATTGACTTTAATTCATAGATTTATTTGTTCTTCCCTGCTAATTGTTGATTTTATGTTCTTTTCTAGATTTTTAGATTCTAAAATACAATTTTTTTTTGAAGATTTCTGTTCAACATTGGGGTTTTTTCACCTTGCCCTTTGGGACACATAGAGGGGGGGGGGAGGTCAATCCAATCACAATCAATCAATCTACAGTGGCCCCCAAGTACGCTCCACTGAGTAGTGTTGGGACCCTGTAGCCCGTTTATCTTGCACAATCGTTTATTACGCAACGCAGCACGCAACGCAACGTGGATTCAAATGGGCAGACTCCACTGAGGAAGGTCAACACTCATTCATTCATTCTTAGCCTCTACGTTGATGTCTTCCTGGCCATCAAGATATCCTGGTCCTTTTTTTCCTTCAAACCGTTCCTTCTAATCGTTCTCTTCAATTCTAAAACAATCTTCTAGCATCCTACTCTAGATCTCCTTTATAAACAGAGTATGATGATTATATCTTGTTAAATGTTATTGATTTTTATATGCATGCTCCACTTTGAATACGATCGACCTCAAGCAAAAACTACAGCAATCGATTCATGTTTTTCTTGACGACATCGAAGCAAAACAGCATCAACAAACAATTTGTCATACTGTATCTGCTTGAGTATATTGCTGAAATGAATATGAAATTGATAAGTGATGAGGAAATAAATCATTGTGTTTCTTGAACAATTGGTTTAATCTTAACCACGAAGCGATGTTATACTAGAATGTCACAGTCGATGCTCGCAATGTTCAAGAGAACTTGAGACTATCTAACATGAGCTCGAACATAGTAAATCTTCTATTTAAGACAGTACATGGTGATCAAGGTTATTATCTGAGAGCATATCCAGAGTTGCTAACTGACTGGGGACCAGTCAGACATGACAATGGATTTTCAGTAATTGAGTAGTACTGGATAGCTAAGAACAAATGATGCACGTCCATGTAATTTGTAGCTGCTGTGGCCTTCACTAGGTCAAGCTATGTGAGGTCGAAGCCGTTTCTGTATAAGAGAAACCAGTGTTATACAGGCCTGGCAAGATAAATTTTAATTTCCATGGCCACCATTTCTTTTTAATCTCAGTTGATTTTCTTTACGTAATCCTATATAATCTGACTTTTTGAACTCACATACCTTGGAAGGCCATATCAGTTACAAATTACATAACTGTGCATCGTTTCTTCTCAGCTATCCAGCGGTGTGATTCGCTTACTGAAAACCCATTGTCATGTCTGCCAGGTCCCTAGTGAGTTCTGTTGAATATCGTTTGTTAGAAGAAGTATACAGATAACTTTTTCGGCCATAAGCACAGTGGGGCACTTCTAGCCCCGCCCCTACGTGCTTAAGAGCTGCAGAGAAGTGATATGTATACAACTGTTACATCTATTTTTTTAAACATTTATTGAAGCTGTACTTATAAGAACAGTAAAATGAAGTATGAGCGTAAAAAAGAATTTATAAACCAAAGTTTCCGTCTTATTCTGTGTAACTTCTTCAGGAACAACTCATTCCAATTACTATGAGTCATTCAATTCTATTAGAGTCTTTCGACATCATTTTTTCATTTCGCTTCTCACTTCATCGCATACTTTTCCTCCATTCTATTTTAGCATCCATGATTCTTGCAGGTATGAATTCTCTTCTTCTTCTCATTCTTTCGGTCGCCGCGGTCAACGGTGACCGTTACCTGCCACAGCTCAACATGTGCGCAAATCCACCGAAAGCGACGGAAACGCTTTCGGAAGCATTGCGTCTTCCATTCCTAAACTACAAGGTACAGAAAGTGATGGAGTTCTGAAATGCATTGATTATAATTATAGATATCCGGTTCTGTGTCTGATTGGTTCATGCAAGAGACGTGGATGATCAAAGAAACAGTCACAAGAGATTTCGCAGTGCTCGAGAGACAAAAGAATGGATATCAAGAGAAATGGATTCGGGACTTCAAGGGAGATGCGCAGATCATGTTCACCAACTCATCAGGTATGTTTCATTTAGTTCTGTAGACATCTAGTTGTAATTCTATTTCAGCTCCCACAGTCTGCAATGGAAATGCCACCAAACCCAATCTCATCAATCCGGAACTTTTCGACAGAATCAGTGGTCCGGATACAACATCCATCAACGCTCTGGTCAACGGATTAGTTTCATTCACCACTAAAAACAAAGGATTTTTCCTCCCTGATACTGTTGAAGTGGTCGGTGGAATCAACACGAAAACCTGGGTTTCCTGTGTTGAAGGAAATGACTCGAAAGTTTTACTTGAAGTCAGATTAGCCAGCTATGATTCATTGGATCCAGCCTCCTCAAGCTTCCACAAACCACTTCTTCTCTCTTTCCGAATCGCTGAAATGACATCATTCGACAGTACAATCTCGAGAAATCATTGGTCTGTTGAATTGGATCGATATGAAACACCGATTGGAGATGAGGGGAGAATCCCAAGTGGAGTATATTGTGACGGAAGAAATGAGTCAATCTTGAAATTGAAGCCATTGAATGAATACTCAGCTAGTCTGAACTACATCAATCATGCAAAGGGAACATCGAATGTCATCGAGGTTTTCTACTCAAAATCTCGTCAACAACTCATCCTGGCAGGAAATTCATTCGAAAATCTTCTGAATCAAGAATACCCGGAAGACACTGACTACATCCTTCATGACTTTAAATATGGATACGAGTTCACAATGAGCAATGGAGCATGTGCTGACTTCTTCGAGCTCCCAGAGAAGACCAACGATGTGCTTCTGAAGGTCAAAGAGAACAGCACTTTCTTCCTTCAGAATCCAATGGAATACACCATTGTTCCAGCTTACATTGTCTGGTCTAGATACAGAGAGTCCAAGGAATTCATTGATATGAAAGGAATGGATTATGTCAAGACCACCATTTGGGAGCTCCGCTTGACACTGGACAGAGAGATCCACTCGTACAAAGTCTATGATTTAACTACCCATAAACTTTTGACCTCAATGACAGTCAACAAAGTTGAAAAGTCGAGATTGAGCACGAATTCAGTTCAGGTGTCTAGCTGTTATGACGATGGAACTCCCGGAAACAATACTTTGATTCTTCCAATCAGAAACAGTTAGTTTCAGAAATTTAATACTTTTTCTGCGTTCCTATCAATCACATTCCAGAAAATCTCGTTGACATGAAAAGAGTTGGATTGGCTCGTCTCAATGAAGCACTCCAAAAGACTATCAACAAAAACGTGCATTCAGTGATTCCATACCGTGCTACAGTACAATATATGGTCAATGAGCACAACGTTCTGTCACTGGTACTTCGAATTGCTGAGAAGAGTGTCATTGAGCCATCAACTGTCGATGGATACAATTATGAGAATGAGTTGGATGCAGTTGAAGTGATTGGTTTGATTCGTACTGCATTGATGAAGAACAAAATGCCAATTGAAGTAGAAACAGTTGATGGACCAGAGGTAAGCGTTTGGGTTAGAACAGCTGTCACATCAAATCTTTGTGTAGTATGGGCCTTTGGGAAAATAGGTGACAATTTTTTTTTTCTGCAATCCGACGTGGTGGTGTGCACTTGCAGAGCATGCATTTTAATTGACCACACACGCTTTTTTCAACCAAATTTAATGAGAAACTAAATCGAGAACACATTTTCATAGTTTCGAAAGCGATACAATTTATAGGAGAAAACAAAAACATATTTCCCGAAAAAAACAAAAATCTAAACCTCAATGTGGTTCGAACTCACAAGTGTCAAAACTTTAACCTCGAGAACCAGTCATTTTTCACGGTTAGAACTGTCATTTTATGGTCACTCGGAGTGCATTTTTTTTTATTGAAACCATGATCATAATCTTCCCCTGTCGGCCCTTCTGAAGCAATAAAACACAAATATGATACAAGATGAATACCTAACTTCATTTCAGACCTGGATCATTGACTCTTCTTCAATCAAACCATCACCAACTCCTTCGATTGTGGAGATAACAGAGACGACGACGGAGGCCGAAAAAGAACTCCGATTGAAGTGTATCCTTCTGTTCATTCTTGCAATTCTCATAGTTTTTGCCGGAATGGGTGCAACTTGGGCAGCTGTGAACATCATGCTCAATTATAAACCAGAGAAGAGACAGATGCAATATAACCTTATGAATTCACTCGAATACCAAAAGTATTAGTTTTTTTTGTTATAAATTTGAAATTTGTTGGTGCTTTTTCTCCTTTTCAATGGGTATCGAATGTTTTTTCGAATTTTGGGTAATCTTCTGAACGTGTATCTGAACAATTGAATGTGTAAAATAAATTCATCTAATAATAAATCAAAAGCGATATACACTGTTACAAAAATAAAATAATGTGCAATTATGACTACTCGGCTCCATTAATAAACATATTGACGTCTTCCAATGAGGCTCCAGTCACATCGCAAAACTCCGAAACGTCGTCACATGGAAGCACGTTCGAATCGAAATCTTCGACAAATTGAATTGTCTTGTTGATAGTCTCCACGAAATGCTCACGGAGCCATTCGAGACGATCGTCTCCGGTTATCTGAAAATTATGACTGGTTAGATCAGTGTGATGGTCAAAAGTGGAATTTATTCTTACCTTGATGACCTTATTGAAATACGAATCGATAAATGCCCACGTCATTAGAGTTGGTTTGAATCCTTGCCACGTGGCATCTGCTCCATTCGTTTGTGCATCATTCAATCCTGCACGGAGCACGTCATTCTTCTGATCATTCCAACTCTCAGCAGTCAACTCGGTGAAGAGGAAAGCGACGAGTCGATGATTTGGTGCGGCGATCTCCAATTCCACGTCATCAGCTGGAAGAGAGACTCCAAATAGATGAAGAACAGCAAGGTATTGCATGTTGGAATCACGACCACCACCTTCGGATTGATTGGAAAATGATCTGGAAATTATTGGAATAGTTTGAATAGTTGTGAATAATAACTCACCTCTTGTAAATGAATCGATCCACAAGTTGACAAATATCAATGAAGACAAAGTTCCTATTCACATTCCCTTGTCCCAATCCCGAAACTCTTCCAATATCAGTTTCGAATCTATTCGAAATTTCAGTCCACGCCTCATTACTGACTATTCCCAACGCAATCGGTGTAATCACATTACACTTGGCACCAGCATTATGCAGTTTCGAACGAGTCCACTCATCAGCAGCTCTTCCAGCGCCACCTCCTCGAATTGCGTTCTTGTGACAGTGGAGATGCACCATAACCATCATCGATACAGTACTTGTCTTGCCGGTTTCTTGATCAACTGCAGCGAATGCATAAACTCCGGATGCCATGATTCCACGAATAACACTCTCACGACAGATGCAGCATGCATGAGAATCAGTGTCATCAATACTTGGCTCGTTGTGAAGGGTTCGAGAAGAAACCTGCAGATATATATCTATTGTAAATGCTACAGTAATCTTCAAAAAAATACCTTGATTTGTCCACCAGTTCCCACTTTCATTCGCATCTTTAAGAGTTGTTTCTCTCGATTCATCATTGCTAACTGCTTCTTTTTCTTATCAGTCTCATCACGAACAGTTTTGATTTGATTCCGAACTTCCTCATCTTCATTTAATGCTTCTATCACATTTTCCGCCAAAGTTCCAATCGAATTGTCGGAGGCTACTTGTTCAAGACGATGGAGCAGTTTCAGAGTGGTTTTTGCAATTTCCTTTTGTGATGCCTTATGACCACGGGCGAGACCAGCAAGAAGGGTGAGTATGAGCTGGAAAAGAAAGGATAAATGCATTCTGATATCTCACAAAGGAATGTTTATTTTTAGGAATTTTCTATAAGTTGGTGGTCTGAAAATAGACGCTTGTGTGATTGGATTCTGAAATATTCAGCCACCTTTTCAGCCATCACGGAGCCTGAGAGTCTGGAAATCTTAATCGGAATATCTGACCCCGCCCTCTTATTTATAATTCATTATTGAAGTGGCGATTTCAGATTAAGATTTCCAGATTCTCACGATCCAGTGAGGGCTGGAAATTCCAGAATCCACTCCCAGGAGCATCTACTTTGAAACCACCAATTTATAGAAAATTCCTGACTCTTGCGAGAAAAACATTCCCTCCGAAAGAAAATTACCTTCAACGATGGTCTTGTCAAGAAGACCTTCCATTCAGGAGACTCTGTTGGCTGGAACAAATTCGGAAGATCTTTCATCAAGTACTGACACGTCGTCGCAATAACTCCAGAATCCAAAATCTTCTGCTTCAATCTCATTCCAAAAGTGGATGCGAGAATGTTGGATGTGATATTTGCCAGTTGCTCAGTCATCATAATCGTCTGATCTCTTCTCGAAATCCGATGCCGTGCTTGAAGATCATGAGGTGGAACACCTGCATCCACAACATCCCATTTCAGAATTCGAGAGTACATTCCAACAAGAACATTCTCAGAAGCATCGGATCCCAACACAATGTTTCCAATGCTTGCTGTCGTTTGGTCGATGACTTGGGCAGTTTTTCGATGTAATTCCGTCAGCAATCCCTCATCATTTCCACGTTTCTCAAACATATCAAACCACCAATTGGCATCCTCTTCTCGAATTCCACACAGAATATCCTGAACTTGTTTATCCGTAACGACGAACTCGACAACTTTATAGAGTTCCATTCCGATTTGAACTTTCGATTCGTTTGTTGGATCTGCACAACAAGTTCGGATGACAGACATCATTCTCTCCGAAATTCTTCGTTCTATAAGTGCTCTCCGACCAACTGGCGTTTTCACAATCCGTTCGAACATCTTGCGAAGATGACCAAGAAGGAATCTGCAAAAGAAAATGACTTTAGAGCTATCGATTGATTTTGTGAGCTTACCTTCCAGAACTAGAATTCACATTTGTCTCCAATAGATCCATCAGCTTATCAATTCCTCCACACTGTGTCAAACAGTTGATCATTCGAACGAGTTGTTCATCCTCCTGTTCATCATCATCTGAATTCTCGGCTACTCCGAAATTCTCGATGAAAGTCTCCACAGCGTCACCCATCAATCCACGCATTCGATACACAATGAGCATCGGTGCCCCATTGTTTGTTCTCTTCCACAAACGATCATATACTTCTCGAACACTCAACGACAGTGAGATAATGTTTCCACTGACAAGAAGTTCCATTCCGTTGTCATCTTCCATTAATGCTATCATTTCGGTGTCTCGGCAAATCTTGTTCTTGATATCACGCATAAGTGGTCCCATTCCAGCATCATTCGACTGAAAATAACATTAGAAGATCATTTAGACAAGTGAGTATAACTAACATGAGAATGTTTTTTCACATGTGTTAGGAATTTTCTATAAGTTGGCGGTCTGAAAGTAGATGATTTTGTGAGTGAGTTCTGAAATTTCCAAGCCTCACTGGAGTCTGAGAGTCTGAAAATCTCAATCGGAAATCGCCACGTCGACATTGCATCGAAAATAAGGGGGCGAGACCAGATATTCAGATGAAGATTTCTAGACTCTCAGGCTCTAGTGAGAGTTAGGAATTTCAGGATCCATTCACAGAAGAATCCATTTTCAGATCACCAACTTCTAGAAGATTTCTAACCAACGTGAGAAAAACATTCCCTTGTATTATGATGAAGAGTCAAAGACCTTCTACAGTATTCTTTTCAAACTAACATTATACGGGTTATGGGTCATTCTTCCTTGTAAAAAGTCCTCTTGAGCCACGTCTTTCTCAATTTGAATCAAGAAAGACTCTTCTGTTTCTTGTTGTGGATTCATGATTTCCATCATCACACCGACGATGATGCCCTGCAATTCAAAAATGTTAGTGAAAGATGATTTTGTGACCAACCAAAGTGGATGTATCCTTGACCAGTTTCAGAGACTCTACACAAACATTCATAAGCTTTGTGCCGTCTCGACACGAAACCCTCTTCAACAACTTCTCCAGTGCCATTCTCGATGAATCAATAGCTCTGGTTCTTCTGGTCATCATTCGTTTCAGGAATATCGTTGAATGCAATAAGAAAATCAACAAATCATCAGCTCCGGCCTTCAGAAGAACGTTTTCCACGTTAGATCCAGATAAAAGAAGGGAGAGAAGCTCCACAAAACATCTCAATCTCTCTCCAAAAGTGTTGTCGGATAGAAGAGAAATACTTCTCGAATGAAGTTCTGCACATTCTTCATGAATCCTTTTGATGAGATAAACATGGAATTGTTGAACGAAAAGACGAGTTTTTGTGTTGGCAGATGAGTCGACGATGGTGTGGCAGGAGCTCATAAACTGATCACAAACTGAAGATGGAGTGTTGGACAATTTGGATAGATTCTCACAAAGAATCAACAGAGCTATCGGCTCGTGGTGTTGTTGACGGGATAAACTAATCAATAATTGGTTGGCTGCTGCACGAACAGACATCCATTGGGAGAAAAGACATTCAGAAATCCATTGATAGGTATTGGCAGGAGCTGGAGGAGCTGGAGTTTTAGATGTGGATGGGAGAGTTATGCAGTCTTTCCATTCCTCTTCTGAAATCACTTTTTGGAAAAATATATCTGGAAATATATTGCTCACCTGAAGACAACCATTTCACAACACTTCCCATTTCCGTCATCTTTATTTTCTTTCTCTCCTCCAACGAAACGGATTTCGTGGCTTCCAAGTACTTATTCAATACCATCAATGCTTGTAGACAACTGTTTTCGTCTCGTTTCTCAATGGCAAACTTGACGAGAAGTTTCAGTTTTTGTTGCCAAGTCGGATCAGCAGCATACATCAACGACTTCACCATCACCGACAGGTTAACCTCTCCACTATCAATCAATTTCTCAATTTTCGTTGTGATATCAGTTCTTCCAAACATGAATCGAACCAAAAGCTCTTCAATTTCTTCTCGAAGGGTTTCGTAGGTTTGAGCAAGGACTCCCAGTTTTTCGATGATTCGATCCGAAGATAAAATCAACGAGAGAGCATTTTCATCATCACAGGAAGAGTGAAGAAGAGCAATGGAATGAAGAAGTTGATTACAAAGACATCCGAAACAAGTTTCACTTGTAGAATAATAGGAAGCATTCTGTGGTTTATGGAAGACCACTGACACTTCACTTGCATGATCATATCGATTCAATTCTTCATGTAAATATATCAATTGTTGAGTCTGTTGACATAATTCTGCATGAAGAGTTCGAATGGAAATAGCCAAGTTATTCATTGGTTGAGTGATTGATTGGAATGCCTGTTGCTCAACAGCCATTACTCCATTTGCTTCGAAAAACTCAGAAGTGTGATTGTTCTCCACGTGGAGTTTATAGAGAGCGAGAGGACGATTCTTGAGGTAAAGAGATTCACAGACGGCTCGGTACCCAGTTAGTTTTGTCTTGGTAGTGTCCATCTTAGTTAGCAACTGTGAAATCTCTTGTACACATTGCCCTCGTTCCGCATCACATGTAATATGTTGTGCTCCTGGTAGGGCTCGACAAACGGCAAACATTTCGATTCGAGCATACTTACAGTATCCACAGCTAGAGCACAAGAACGGCTCTTTTTCCACGTAGTTGATAGATCTACACTTGACACATTGGAAGGCATTCTCTCCACAACTATCACATACTCCCGAGTGGGTACGGACTGGTCCAGAGCAACGTGGACAATGAAGTTGACCACCACTACGTTGATCTTGAACTTCTTCAAAATCGATGATTAGACAGGAAGTGACAACTGGGACAGCCAACGAGAGATTAATTGAAGTCTCGTTTTCAGCTACAGAGACTGATGCACACTTCCTCCATAGCTCAGGATGCAGTTTCAATTCAACGGATTCCAAGGATTTAGCAGAATAATAGAGAGATACTTTCCTGATGGATTTGTTCTTTTTCACATCGGTCAGTTTCACTGTGACCTTTGAAATCTCATAATTTGAAATGAGTTTGTAGATTATTGTGTTTGGAGACCAACGAGTATCCGATCTAATTGATTGCATCTTAACCACATCATGGTTTCCTTTAGCCGTGAAACAGACTAGGCATGGATTACGGTCGAATTGAATTGATTTCCATCCTAGATTCAATTCGTTCATTTGTTTGTACATCCCATAGTAACCATCGTTGTACAGAATTTCACTTATTTTCCGAATACTTGAGATTTCCGATTGTGTCATTGCAACAAGTTCTGCCGAACTGAAAACTCTTGGAGCATACGTGGAAATCAAATCGACCAGTTGAGCTCCTTGGATTCCCAAATTTTCCACCAATGGATAAACATTGTTGTACAGTTTCTTTACAATTGTGCATTGATTCTGACGACTGGCGAGTTGGATAACAGAACGGAGCATTCCGTGAAGTGTCCATCTCAACTGTTCATCTTTTCCAATCAAGAATCTTTTGATGATCTTCTCAATGAACTCTCCGTTTTGTGCTTCGATTATACTGTCTGCCAATTGGATGCTCAATTGACCACCGACACTTGAATCACGGACAGCGACAATCAGAAGTTCGACTACTTGAGAAGCGACGACATCGATGGTATAGCAGGCAAGACGGAGGAGCCATGTGGTCTGAAACAATTTATTTGAGATATAAAAGCACTTCATCTTTTTGTTGAATTCAAAGAAAGTACTCATGGAATTTTCGGCAAGCTTACCGTTTGCCGGTGGCAATTTGCCGCCCAAGTTGCCCCAAAATCGGTAAGTTGGCATATCGGAAATCAGAAGTCGCTGACAAGCGGCAAGCTGACCAGCAACTTGCCGATTTCCGGGATGACAACTTGCCGATTGTTTGCTAAGTGCTCACGGCAAGCAAACGGCAAGTTGCTCAGCGCTCGGCAAGCAAACAGCAAACTTCTGTTGCGGCAAATTGCTATTTTCTCAGGCAGCGCCTAATTTTCTGGCAATTTTCCGAAATGCGGCAAGTTGCCGCTGAAAACGACAAGCTTGCCGAAAATTTCCTGAGAAATCAGAAAAAATAAAGAAAACACTCACATAAGTACTACAGACGTCTCTCCACATATCAGGTCTTGTCAGAGCCAACTTTGTTATCGACCCAAGAATATCGACAATATCCGTAAGTTGTTGATGTCCTCCAACTTGCTTGCTAACTTCAATGTACTTCTGAACCAGCTGTTGCAATAGATCCTGCATCTTGTACTTGTCCTTCATTATCTTATACTTTGTCTCATCTCCATTACACAATGCTAACAGCAACTTTTTGCATTGACGATACGCCGAACATCCAGTACTCAACGAGGAAAGTTGACATAGTTTCTGTATCCATCGGTCGTCTCTTGGAACAGACTTTCTTCGATCCAGCTCTTGAAGATGTTGGGGGATTAGAAGAACTAAATCGGTACATGAAATGATATAAGCATCATCTGAATTCGACGGCCAGTTGAGAACGTTCGGAGGGTTTGCAGAGGACGAAACAAGTGGAACATAGGGAAGCCAGACTTTCCGATTCTCCGCAGCACTTCGAGTAAAAGTAGATGGTCCACGCTCTTTCCAATGAGGAATCACTTTCTCCAGGACCTTGAAACATAAGTCTCGGATTCCAACCGTTTGAAGTTCTTGAACAATTGAATCAAGCATTTCAACATTCTCCTTCTTTTCTTCTCCTCTCTTTTCGAGACAAACAAATAGAAGAAGTTCCACTGATCTCAATAGGGAGTAATTAGAGTAGGCTTCTTCACTGATCGGATAAATCTGATCAGCATCATATTTGATCAAACGAATCAATCGAGAAAAGTGAGCTCCAATGATTTTCGGATCACAAATTGCCACACAACTTGCAAGCACTCTTGAGAGATTGTATGAAGGTGAATCTGAGATGTTTTGCCAGGTGGATGTAGACTTTGCATGAGTCAACTTCTCCAGGATCTTGGAGATTAGTTGTTCCAACCACGAAGGTTGTTCTGATGATTCAAGAGGAATGGTTCCACAAACTTGAGCAATGAGTTGAGCCTCAGGAGAGTTCTTCAAGATTCTAGAAGCACCGTAAAATGGAGTGAATCCAGAATTCTGAAGACGGATAAGACCCTTATTCTCAGAAGCCATCAAAGTCCTCTCTTGTTTCAAAGCGTGTTCATATCTTGAAATTGTTTCCTGAACAGCTGATCTGAGATCATTTGCCAAATGATAGGTATTCTGATCAGTGAAGATGTTCAAAAAGATATCAATTAGTTGCTCCGACTCATCAGTTCCATAGCTCAACAATCCAAAAACGACTTTGACAATAGCCTGAGCCATCAACTGACATCTATGAAGTGGCATTTTAATCATCTCATCTCTCATCAGCTGAACAAGTCGAATCACTGATCCAAACTCTTCTTTTAATGTTCTGTAGAAGTAGGGCCAACGAGTTCGAACCGTTTCCATTCTCTCTAACAAATGCTCAACGTGATGCATTCTCATCTCTGTGAATCCTGAAGATTCTGTCCAACTGATAAGGGATTTCCACTCTTGCAAGTATGCTCCATCGATAATTTTGAACAGTTCTCCATCAAGTTTCGGATGACATTTAACTATTGCTTCTGTGGAGATTTTGCATATTGCTGGATGATTGAGCTTCCTGGAGAGGTGCTTTCTAGCTACACCTTCCAACCATTCCTTACCATTTGATGCTGGGAACTCTAGAATTGAATAAACCAAACGATTTGGTGAAGTCAACACAGGTTGTCTCTCATAAATCGGTTGAACTTCATCCATCGCACTTCTATCACATCCATATAACTTGAGAGATTTCATTCTGACAAGAGACTGAGTTGCTCTCGGTATCACTTCAATATTTATTTCCTTGTGATCCATTGACAATGACTCTTCTCTTGATAGTTTCAAATCGAAAGTTTTACGATTACGAGCTGCGACGGAGTAGCGAGTTTTCCCAATTTTTAGGAATTCCGGTCCGTCAGCTCCTGCCACTTCGACGCGAATCATTCGAACGATTTGCCTGGAATTCAAAATTATGTTTATAGGGCATTTCGCAACCCGACATATCCAAACCATGACGTTTCGCAACTGGTAAAAGAGAGCTAAAAACACGTGTATGACTATATTTGACGACTTTTATTGGTTGCGAAACGTCTGGTTGCGAAGTGTCGCGGAGCCGTTAGTATGTATATCTTTTTGAAAATCGTTTGTATAGGAAACTTCCAATTATATCTTACCTTGAATTAGTAATTCTTGCATCAAGAGTGAAATGTGTCTGTTGAACTACAGTAATCGGCATAACCTCAGTGTTTGACAACAACCTTTTATTCAGATCTTCATGTGTGTAGAACATCTCGATATCTCTACAATTCCAATCGACAGAATTGATGAGTTCACATTGTTCAGCCATCAAGACTAAATCCTCTTTCTCTAAAGGTTTCGGTGCGGTCTTCTGCTCGAAAACTTCAATTGCGAAACGTTCACTTGGAACGTCATCAATCCAAAGATCCGGAATACAATTCCAATTCGTTTCCCAAATTTCACAAGTCGGAAGATCCGGATAGATTAGAACAGAGTAGATCGCTTGATTTTTGGAACTTGTCATCAGGAAATATGTCATGATTGGACGGTTTACTGTAGTTTTTTGAATTGAAATCTTGTCAACAGATGGATGGAAATAGATTACTTGATCCGTATTGTCTTTTGAAAGTACAGAAATTATTCCAGAAGCTTCTCTCCAAATATCCACTGGATATTTGATATTCAGTGGTTTCCAATCATAAATTGGAGCAGTCTGATTACTAGTCGGAGCCGGAAGACGGGCGGTGTAGAGGGCGGAGTCAAGTGACACAAAAAGAAGATTGAATGTTGGAGAGTAATGTAAAGAGACACCATCTCCATTCATATCCATTCCAGGAGTATTCACTACATTCGTCAGAAAGATCGAGTTATTGTCAGCTGATCCATCGTTGATGATGTGTTCGTAGAGGTATCCTGTTGATGTCAGTACTAGAAGTCGAATGGCTCCAGTTTCAGTAGTAAGGATCAAGAGATCTTCAACATTTCCAGTGGTTAAAACCATCTCCTCAACGAAATTTGTCTCGTGGAGAGTTAGATCATAGACTCGAATATACTGCATTGTGGCAACTGAAAATCAAATATTGATTACCGTAATATCTCTTCTATATACTAAGCGGCTGTCTGTGTGTATGTCTGTCCACCACTTATCAGTGAATAACTCTTGTGCCCCTAAGGACCGTTCGGGTTACTGTAGGGGTACGATAGCTACAGTAATCCGAGCTCCTCGCCATGTCTAGAAAACGGGTTCAGAGCTGGCTGATCAGCTCCAACTGTTGCAGGTAGGAACTATGGGGCCTTAATAGTACACCAGCAAAAATGGTAAAGATTACTGTAGGATTACGGTAGTTAGCTTCGAAACTTTGGCGGGAATTCGAGTTTTCAAGGGGTATCACTTCAAAAGAAGGCTTAGGCGCATCATAGCTCAATCATTGAAAATAAGAAAATGCCTAACGACGACTCTACCGACAGTTCTCCTAAAACAACTTGCTATCCTTACCTGCAATCAGTTGTCTCCTCTTCTTATCGCCTTCAGATTCTCTACAGAAACGTGCCTTCTTTACTGGATTATTCTGCATTGAAGATACATTTCCATTCTCCAGCAATTTGATATGAGCTCTATCGATGACAGTTCCTTGGGGAGAGAATCTCAATGCATAGATCTCATAGACTCCACAAACCACCAAACGATTTCCGGAAACACTCAAACTGATGGCGTTGAATGGAATCTGTTCAGTTTCGGTTCGAAGATATTGCATTCCTTGAATGAGATGTGTTCGAGTATCCATGTAATGAAGTTGAAGACAAGTTTGGACAGTATCCGGAATCATTATAATTAACTCCGTTCCATTGTCAAGTTTTATAATATCCGTCAAATCCCGTTTCCGTTGAGCCGAGTGTGGAAGTCGTTCTTGAACAAGAACATCCATTCGTCGAATTGGAAGGAAGTGACCTGAAAAGTGAGAGATATTTGCTAAAGGTTATCAAGCCTGTCAAATTAAGCCTTTTTTGGCTTTATAGAGCATGAAAAACTGTGCATTTCGGTGAAAAGACGGCCTTGAAGGATATACATTACCGGTCATACTTATACGAACACCCCCGTTTTTTCAGTTGTTTTTTCCTGATTTAGGCCTACTTTGAGCACGCGCCACATAATCAAAACTTTTTCTACGGCTCAAAAAATTTTTTTGCGTGTTAACCATAACTAGAACTTTATTTTTGTAGTTGACAACTTTTCTCTACATCCACTCTCGAGAGAGATAGAGCTCGTTCCAAAAAGAGCCTTTGAAACCATCGAAATTCCTATAGAAAATGAGCAAGGTAGTTCTTCTGAACGAGCTCTATCTGTCGGGAGAGTGGTTGCACAAAAAAGTTACCAACTACAAAAATGAAGCTCTAGCTATCCTTGATACGCACAAAATTTTTTTTACGAAGTAGATAAAGTTTTGATCATGTGGCGCTGGTTCAAAGGCAGCTAAAATCAACTGTAAACCCGGGGTTTTCGTATAAATAAGGAACTGAATTTTCCATCAATTAGAATTTTGAGACAATCAATGAAATGAAAACAAGTACCTGAATTCATTGGCTCCATAAATTCTGCATTCTCATCTAAAAGAACTGCATCCATGTTCTTGAATGATTCCACCACTTCATTCTGCTTTTTCGTAACATCCAACGCCTTCCGATTCGCCTTACTGACAGATTCAAGGATTGTTTCCAGCTCTTTGTGCACTCTCTTAAATTCCTCTTGAACTGATTTCAGAGCACTCTTCAACTCTGTGAACGACGCTTTCACATCCTTATCTTGAAGAAAATCAAACGAGTATTCAAAAACTTCTTTGAATTTCGGAGACGTCTTCTGAACAGTTTCTCCTGGAAGATGTCCTCTCAATGAGTTGATTGGGTTCGGATAGTGATTGATTCCTCTCATAGCATCACAGTATTGGGATCCACAATCACAGAAGAATTGTCCTTTTTTGGAGTAAGCGACGTCATGTCCACGATGGCAGTTGACTGCACAAGTACTGCAAACTCCAGTTTGTTCCATCATGTTGCAAGTATAACAGTTGTACCAATGTTGATTGGTAAATTCTGAAAGAAACGACGTATGGAATTTTTGGCAAGTTGTCTTAGAAAACGGTTTTTGCGAGAACAGCAACTTGCTGCTTGCTTGCCGTAAGCATCAAAGCAAGCATTTAGCAAGCATTTGGCAAGTTGCCGTGCAATTTTGCCAGCGGCAAGCTGATAAATTTCCACGGCAACTTGCCGATAATTCCCTAAGAAGAGACTTCACTTACTATCTCCTGTAGACTTAAAAGTACAGAAATTCATATCGATTGAATCCGAATGATGACGTGTCGATCCACTGTGACAACTCCTTTTGTTTGTTTCTCCTTTCGATTGATGATTGCTATCAAGAAGCATGAATGCATTCAGAACTGTTTCATCTGACTTTTCTGTTTCCGTTTCGAGCTGTTTGTAGAGACAATTGAAGTATCCCATGAGTTCAGCGAGAAGTGCCACATCGTAGGCAATTCGTTTTTGATCATTCTGAAACAAAATCAGTCAGGAAACAATCTTTTGAATCATCTTACCGTTTCGATTTTCCTCTGTCCTTCTAAAATATCCCTATTCTCCAGAATCATCTTTGGAACGGTTTTCAAAGCTTCTCCGATCTTTTTTAAGCAATGTAGCTGCACATTTTCTGACCCATATTTACAGAAAACCTTCAAAACGTCGTCAATTTTGAGAATTTTATTCTGAAGTGGCTCTATATGGTAGTATTCTCTTTTGTAATTAAGAGATGACGACTGATACTTCTCCGTGTACTGTATCATAAAGTCCGTTTGATTCGTCAATCCATCCCGATATTCTTGGCGTAGGAACAAGTCAAACGTTTTGTAAAGACACAATTCAATAGGTTTTCGATGACGTTCAGCAATTTCTGGGAAGTTGAAAATGATGTCGAAAAGGTGGCTTAGTTTTGAAGCAGATGGAAATGGCTTCTGAGTTGGTAACATCCAATTCGTGAGACAATCCAAATGACTTGAAATCACTTCCGCAAACTTCTTATGGGTTAGAATCAATTGCTCCGGCTTATTACTCATCAGCTCAGTGATTGGAAGAGTTTTCATTTCGAACCAACAATGATGGGACAGTTGGAGGATGAGATTGATTCGAACTCCTTCATCTGCTTTCAACTTCTCTTCATCAACATCTTTTATCCACTCGATGATACCTCCCATTCGTCTGTTGATAGTTTCCAAAGAGTCTTCTTCTTTCCAAGATCTCATGTCAGATGACGTGATTTCAGTGTAGACTCTGGCGAAGAAATCGCGCAATGATCTAAAACAGTTTCATTTGGGAAAGAGAAATCTTACTTTTACAAATGGGAGTCTGGAAATCTTAATCTGAAGTAGCTATGTCGACAGTGAACTGATTATCAAGGGCATGGTCCGGTTTTCAGATTAAGATTTCCAGACTCTCAGGATCCCGTGAGGACTGGAAGTTTTAGAATCCATTCACAGGAGCACTTTCAGACCATCAATTTATAGAAAATTCCTAATCCACATGGGAAAAACATTTCCTTGACAGTCAAACAATTAGACAACTCACATTCTTGGTTTTCCTTCGACTGAATTTGAAATCCCATTCAAAAGACTCGAAACAATAAAACTGTACAAAGTTTCTTGTCGTTCCTCCTCATCTGGATAAAGTCTTGCCAGAATTCGTTTCGCTTCATTTATCATTTCATTCGTGTATGTTGTCTGTCCAGCACAAACACCCAGAAGCCACGTGTATGTTTTATTCGCCTTGTCAGAAAACTCTTCAACTTTCCTCTTCAGAAGATACGATGTTATTCGATTCTGCATTTTGATGAGACGACTATTACGGAGGTCTTGATTGAGCTGGGGTCCAAATCGCTTCTCTCGAATCGTTTTGTATTCCTTGTCTTGCTTCTCGTAGTGTCTACCTAATATAGCTGAGAATTGATTGTCAAGTTCTTTCATTTTCTGTGCTCCAAGTGTATCCAATATCGGTGTTCTCCAGAATCTTCCAAGAGTAAGAAGTGCCTCATAGACACATTCTGTGCTATCCAATTGGAGGAGGTGCAACATACTCCACACTTCAACAGCATATGATAAATCGACAAGTTGTTCAGTTAGAGATTCCAAAACATCTGCATCTTTCAGCCAGTCGACGATGTGCTCATGATCGAGATCCAAAATGAAACTGTTCTTCTCATTGGTCGCCACAATTCTCGCAAACTCTTCTAGAAGTCGCTTACACAGGGCAGTTTTATGAGATTTTGATTGAAAATTCTTCAAGATTTCCGAAATCTTTGGATATCCGGCATAAAACACTTTATGAGTCTCGATTCCTTCTTTAGTCTTCAAAAACTTCATCTGTGAAACCACATAAGTCAGTTCTCTCATTGAAAGATCATCGACGGATTGTAACTGTTGGAGAGTGAAAATTGGGAAGTAATTCTCTTTTGATCGGTATTTAATGTTACATTCGATCAGTTTGTTTCCAATGCTATTCCACTCTTCATCATCCATTTCCCACTCAATGAAATTGACATTACAGATCGAGTCTGGTGATTCTGGTTGGTCTGAAAACAGTTCATTTGGAAATTGAGCATTTGGAGGAGGCCTTTCAATATAAAATTTTGGCACGGAAAGAAATCTCCTCGCTTTTTTTTTCAATGCAAATTTACATTGTTTTTCACGCTTTTCGTCGCCTTCATTCGATTTCATAAGTACCTTTCAGAAGGTTGCTCCTAACTCGAACCCCTCTGGAATACAGATCCAGTTTCACGTGCTAAATCAGGACAAAATGACATTTCCGGCCATACCTCCACGAGGATTTTCGATTTATTTTGTCAAGCTCTATCCGACGGTATAAAAATGTGATCAACAACATTTTTTGATAGGTCCCCTTTAATCCCAAAATTCAATCCCAATCAAAAATTAAATCTCAAATTCAATCAAAAATTCAATATTCAATCCCAAAAAGATAAATATTCCTCACCTGCCAATTCCACATTAAACAGTGTCAACAGTATCCCAGTGGCCAAAGTAGCAATCCGAATAACCGGACTACTGACTGCAACTGTTGCAAATCGTTTAGCAACTCTATTCAGAAGTTTCCTATCCGCATTTTTAGAAACTGTTTTCCAGAAAGCCGAAGAATCATGCAGAATCTTCACATACTTTTCTCTCGAGTCTTCCTCATTTTCTAAATCATCTGCCATTTGAATAAACACTCTCTCCAAAGCAATCTTCGAAGTTTTCGAATCTTTAATTGGATACAGGAGGCTTGGCGCTTGTTCGATTGCTGGAGTATCCTTGACAGCGTCAATTATGGAGAGAAGTTCTTCCGATGAAATGCATTCACGTGAAATACATTCTCGGTAAACATCCATAATGGCATGCAGGAGAACCGTTTCATTGTTGTCGACAACTTTTGGATAGGGCTCCTTCAAGAAGTTCACAACATGCGATCCGCTTTTAGCTTTTTGAAGGAATTGAAGAATGGCTATCAGGGATGCGCGGGTCTGTAAATTTTAATTTCTTTCTTTTGACTATTTTCAATTATCCTTACTGCATCAAGCATTGATCTGAAGAACATTTCCTTCTTACTTCCACTTGGAGTTTGTTCACACATAGCTTCAAAGTCATCTGGTGCCATGTCTGAAAGTATTCCTAGATACTGAAAGAATTGAAACATTGATAACTCAATGATAGATGATAGTTGGTGGCTAACCGAAATGTGAAGTAATGAGAAAGAATGACATTCAAACAAACCACGACCACAAGTTACGAGAAGAAATACCGTAGAACTTTCAATCAAAGAAAATTTTTGATAAAGAATTACAAAAGGTATGATCTTTGATTTCAAATTCCACGGTATTCCACAACGATATCACATAAATGGAACGAAACCCAGAAAACTTAGAGAAGAATGTGATAGTGGGTTTCGTATATAGAGAACGCTGTGAGATTAACATATCAAAAGTTTTGTAGGTTTTCTTACGAATCGTTAAACTTTACAACATTCAAAAAACACGAAGCCCATATAAGCAAAACAATAACTCGACTACATTGACTATATTGAATATCTAAACGAACCCTCTGGACTGGCTAGCGTCACTTCTTGTGTTACTTTCACAGCGATTGCGTACGAAACTGAATACAGGATTTTTAAGTCTCACTTGGGATACTAGACCAGTAAAAGCGAGGAAAGTTTGCTCTACGTAAGAAAAGGGTTAGTTGAAGAGCAATTTCACCAACATGACTGGTCCGGTGCTATATTTTCAGGTATTAGGTGGTTTTAGGAACAATCTAATCAAAATATGAAGATTGAATCATCGGAACTTCATAATTATTTTTTATGTTAAAAGGTGGTGAAATAAGAAAGCTACAGGGACTTTTTCGACGACTATTCTAGAATTTATGGCAAAAAAGTTGCCCGATTTTCTCTTTCATTAAGGAGATTGTACTTCAAGAGATTGTCGGATTTTGGAACGAATGCCTGATTTCAACTGCTATTTCTCTTGCAAGCTTAGTCATTTATATTTTAACACACCTGCACATCGTTTACATCAATAGCGCCGAGAACGACGACCGCCCGATAACTGGTGTTGAAACAACCGTGTCATAGGATTATCCAATTTTCGTCAAACTCACCATTACGACACTTGCAATGAAGCCAATCTTATGACGGGCTAAATATCAGGGATAACCACGTTTGGAGAGATGGTGCAACATGAGA
>GL379804.1:743903-781555 GCA_000143925.2 Caenorhabditis brenneri | reverse complement strand
GTAATAGAAGGTCCGCAAACACCGCGCGCTGCAACACGCTGACGCAACAATGCACGAAAAGTCGCCGAAAAAGTCTCCGTTGCTTTCCTGTTTCACCACCTTTGAATATCAAAACTTTTCAGCTTTTAGTCCGATTTCAAACTTCATATTTTGAGACACATTTTGAATGTAAGTATGATTAACTTTTTATGAAATTTGAATACTTACCTATTTCACAAGGAATAATATTCTTCAGTTCCAACAATCTCTTCACTAAAGATTCAGCAACTGTCCACAATCTTGACTCCATTTCATCACAAATCTCCTCGGAATTGATTTTCAACCAACCACAAGTATCTGTGAACTTTTCTGTGAGCTTCTGAATCAAAACTTCATTTGGGGCTAAACTGAGAAGTTTCTCGAAGATTTTCAACGTGCATATTTTGATGTTACTGGCGTCCTTCTTCAAAAGATATGGCCATACTTTTCGTATCACTTCATCATAGATTTGAAATGTGGATTCGTAGAATGAAATGTCTCCAGAATAAGAACTTGGAGGCGTTTTCTCTTTTTCTTGAAGTCGTTTCAGAATCCGGGCAAGTGATGCATAATACAGCTCCTTGGCAAATGTTTCATGATCTTTCATTTCAGAAAATGAATCAAAAATATTTCGATCCAATAGATAACTTGCTTGATTTGCAGCATCTTTTGAATTATTTATCTTGATTTCTTCCCATTTTTGACTCATCATACTCTTCATCGTTTCCTCCAAATCAGTCGCCCAAATCGCTTCAAAAACTCGACGAGGCAGACCATATTTCAATGCGTTTTCTTTGCAAACCGATGTGATCTGCTCACAAGCTCTCGTGGAAGTTGGAGTGGATTCAATATGATCATCACCTGATTCATTTTCTTCCGGATTCTCTGGATTCACCATAATCCTATTCATGCTACTCGGGATGTTGTAGGATTCCATCATAAACTTCCAAGATGGATCAATTCCCCCTTCGACGACTGCAGCAAAAGTGGGAATCCAGACTTCTGGAGCAAAAATGACTGGAGGAATGTTGACAAGCTGTTTGATGATGATTCGCATTGCTTCTCCAATTTCGTCAACATCTTTGCTTGTGTCTAAAAATCCAATTTTGGATGGGAAGTTTCAAAAAAGAACACTTACATGTATCAACAACTCGTAATCTGTATATGAATGGTCCTATACTATCTCCAGGAATATCGGTACTGTCATTCTCCTTGACATATCGGGCAATGCCGATTGCCAGTCGGCGTGGGTCCACTGACATTCAAAATCTTCCCTTTGGTCTAATACGGTTATTTTTCTGAAGTGAGCAATATTTTTCGATGAAGAAATTTGAGAGCACAGAAGTCTAACGACAACAAAAATCCAGGAGAAAAACTCAAAGCTCTGGTTGGGATATTCCTGCTGGGGTCACGTTTTTCCCGTGAGTTGAAAGGTTTTGAAATTGTTTTCAAAAATCTCATTTTTTGGCAAAAGGGAGAAGACCTAGAAACTCAATTTCAAATGATGAAATACTCGGAAAATGATTCTTAACAACATGGCAAAAAGTTTTTCTAAATCTTTTTTCAGAAAAAATTTGGTTTTTTGACTTAAAAGGGCGTGGCTTGCTGAAAAAGGGGCGGGACTGAAAAATTATTATGTGAAAAAAGTTCAGGGAGTCTCATATACTCACTGCAGCAATAATCAATTATTTCCAGAAAATCTATCATCATCGCATAATTACGGTTATCATGGAACACAAAACTACAGTATTCTTTTGTTTTGAAAGTCATCAAGCTTTGATTTTCAAGCCAAAAAGACCAGATATCCTACTGTGCTTTTGGAAAGTTTTGTTTTTTTTTTAATTTTTATTCGATGACCTCATCTTTTCTAGACTCAAAATATGAAACATGGAGTCAACGAATTTTCATTTTGAGTCATTTTGAGATTAACAGTAGTACTTACAGTATTTTCTGGTCAAAATTCAAAATTTGAGAAGTTCAATTTCTGAACCACATGATAAAATTTTCAAAAAGATTATCAAATTTTCTGTTGTTCTGGAGGTTTGAATTCCATATGATAAAGCGTCTATTCAGGTGAAGAAAAAAGTTCAAAAAATATGGACTATGGGATTTTATAATAGTTTCATGTTTTCAAAAAAAGTATTTTTCCGGTTCTGAGTAGCTTCCATCTGAGGGTTTACAGAGGCCTGTCTAGCTACAGTGGCATTCAAAGTGTTTTGGCTTAAGACTTTTAGGGGGAAGTCAAAAGAAAAATAATTTTTTTCTTCAAATATAACATTATTCAATTGATGAGTGTTTACATTTTTATTCTTTTTTTTTTGACAAAAAAAATCTTTATTGTTTCAGAGTTTTTCTTCAAAATGACTACTGTAATTTGTTTATGTATTCAGAAAAGGCAAAGATGAATTTTGATGAACTGAGATTTAATTTGAAGTGTCTCGAAATAAAGTTTTTGCCTCAATTCACAAGTATTTCGATAAAAATGTCCAGGAGGTTATGTAAAGTTTCGACACTCAGGAAGTATATTTAAATCGTTTCCAAGTTCCTTCCTCGTTCGTTTTCTGATTTTATGTGGTACGAACTTCAATCTCTATATAGGTTTTAGTGTATTATATTTTGTAAGAAAGAAAAATCCATTTTCTATGAAATCTTCAAATATAAAAATGACTATTTTCCAATAACTTCAGAGTACAAGAAATTTCAAAAAATTACAAAATCTCTAATAGTACCTTCACTATATATTTCATTAACTACGCTATCAATATATCAACGATTTTTATTGAGAAAAATCAGTAAAATCCTTCAAATCCATCAGCAAACACGTGCTGTCCAATAAATAAACCGAAATGGGCGGAGAAAGCAACTCTGTGCGGCATCCTTGCAGAAATTGTGCGCCGGGGTTGCAAACAAGCATTTCGAATGTTTGGACTCAGCGCGATGTATTTATTTCCTTTTTCCTATCGTTTCCTACAAACTTGCTGTAATTGTCGGCAAGGAAACTTGTTAATCCACTATCATAGTGGTCTAACGTTGCATAAACACTACTTGCTCAAAAATTAGAGTTATGAACGTTGAAAATGGAATTTTTACTTTGGAAGAATCATTATTTTAGGCCTGTGGCATTTTCAAAACGTAACAGTGACTGTCAACAAAACCCGCCAATGTTTTAATTTTAATATGCGATAGGAAGATAAATTATTGTTTCTGATAAAGTAAACCCCTAGTAAAACCTGTATAATGCGCGCATCAATGCGCAAATAAATCCGGCAGTTTTTTAAACACTCATTTCTCTTCCCCTCTATTATCTTTATTTCTTTTCAATCGTAGGGTTTTTCTTAGCGTATAATCGTTTGACTTGCATTCCGAAAAATGTTAATAATTTTTCATTCGATTGAATACAGTTCCTTCCCCTCGAAATGTTTTTTCTCTACTGTTCTGTTTACTATATCCAAACTCGTTTATTTCTAAACTTAATTTACGCAATTTCCAGGAAGAAATGGGTGAGAATGCTCCCGCTACCGAGACTGCTCCGGCTACCGAGACTGCTGCTACCGAGACTGCTCCTGCTACCGAGACTGCTCCCGCTACCGAAACTACCGAAAATGTTGATGATAAGATTATGAGGCAACTTGAGTACTACTTCGGAAATATTAACCTCCCACGAGACAAGTTTTTGCAAGAGCAAATCAAGATTGACGATGGATGTAAGTATTTTCAAAATTATAAATTGCATTTCGAAAAGTCTGATGCACAACTAAATTCAATATTTCAGGGGTGCCAATTACCACGATGCTCAATTTCAACCGATTGGCTGCAATCAGCAAAGACGTTGAGAAGATCGCCAGCGCCATCAAAGCCTCCAAGTCTGAGATCATCACAATCTCCGAGGATAACCAGAAAATCCGCAGAAACGCTGAAAATCCAGTGCCAGAGAACTCGTTGGAGTACTGGCAGAAAATCAAGCACAGAACTGTATACATGGTGAGTTTATATCAGCATCAATTTGTTTCCAAATATCCTTTATCATCCGTTTTCAGAAAGGATTCAATACCGATACTCAACTCGATGATATAATCCAATGGGCCAATCAATTTGGTGAGACTGAGAATGTGCTCATGCGGCGTTTGAAGCCAGGAGACAGAACCTTCAAAGGAAGCGTTTTCATCACCTACAAAACCAGAGAAGAAGCTGAGGCAGCTCAGAAGTCAGATGCCAAGTTCAATGAGATTGAGCTCACTAAGATGATGCAGGACGAGTACTGGACTTTGAAGAATAAAGAAACCAAAGAGGCTCGTGCCGCTAACAAGGCTGCCAAGTCTGCCAAAAACACTGCCGAAGCCATTGAATCTGAAAAGGCACAGAATGCTGTTCACTTCGAAAAAGGACTTATTTTGGCAGTCGATGGACTAGGCGCTGAATCCTCCGTCGAAAGCATAAAGACCTTCTTCAAGCAGTTTGGGTCAGTCGGATATGTTGCTCATGAGAATGGAAGCAAGACTGCCGAGATTCGTTTCAACAACGATAGTGAAGGAGGCGCCAAGAAAGCTTGGGAGAAGGCTGTCGCAGCTGGAGCTGAAGGCAAAGTTGTTATCCAAGAAACTGAGATCACCGGAAGAGTCCTCGAAGGTGAAGAGGAGGAGAAGTACTGGACTGAGTTCAACGCCAGAAAGAATCAGAAGCAAGGAGGACATCGTGGTGGTCGCGGCGGCCGTGGTGGTCGCGGAGGTCGTGGTGGACGTGGTGGCAGAGGCCGCGGAGGAAGAGGCGGAAGAGACGATCGACGTGGTGACAAGCGTGCAGCTGATGATGGTGAAAACCAGCCAAAGGCTAAACGTACGGTGTTCGAAGACGAAGATGGAGCTCCAGCTGGAGCTGATGCTGAATGATTCATTTCTTTTTTATTTAATTATATAATCTCGATTTTTCCCATTGTTGTTCTTTTGTTGTGTTGTCCATCCACGTTCCCATCTCATTCTTCATTAATTTACTATTACTTTGTTGACCTCAATACTTTTACCATCTCCGTGACGGAGAAATATAAACTGTATAATTATTTTGAACTAAAACTTTTATGGTTTCAATTTTATTTAAATTAGAAATTTCACATGCAGTTGAATGAAAACAAAGAAGGATTCACAATGTATTTAAGCTCCGTATTTGGCGATAAGTTCCTCGACAAGAGCAACGTAGGCGGCTTGAGCAGCATCCTTGGAGGTTCCCTTTTGTTCATCCCATGCGGACCACTTGGCCTTTCCTTTCAAATCGAACATTCCTGGCTTGTCGGTGGTGTTATCTCCAACGGTTCCTTGCTTGAAAAGAGCGTAAAGCTTGAGAAGCTCGTCGTTGGATGGCGAGGTTTTGAGGGTCTTAACCTTGGCAGCAGCGTCATCGAACTGCAAGAAGTGAGATTGCTTGAAAACTATCTCGGAAATTCATTAAATAAAAAATCTTTAACTTACTGAAAGAGTCATTTCGGTCGTTGAATTGAGAAAGGTGGTTATTGAACCTGCAAAAAAATCAAATTAAAATTGGATTTTTGGAAGGAGAACGAAAAAGACTACGATGTAGAGAAAAAGAAGAGAAGGACATGTATTTATGTTGACGTCTTGTACACAAAACGGACGCATACACTCTCTCGTTATCAATAGTTATCAAACACTACCTTATCAATTTCAGTAATGATCACACCACTAAGAAATTGATGGGAAATATTGTGAAAAAATGTAGTAAGAACACTATTTTATGGGAAATTTGAAAGTATCATGAGATAAGAAGTGAGAAAAAAAAGGCTGAATTAGAGACAAGGACGTGTGATTATTAATCGAAAAAAAGCAGATTGGAATGAATAAGTGTTGGGGTAATGAGCTTGCAATAAAAATTTGAGAAGTGAAACAATGAGCATAAGGCTGGATGAATCGATAAGAAAAATGATCTCGAATTAGAGACCGACGCATGTAAGAATGAAGAATCGCGGTTGTTTTGTACAGAAAACTGAACCGCGAATCAAGAGAAGAGAATTTTCTTAAAAATCGAAAAGTGGCGTCAAGAAATGTCATTTGCCGTTGTGACTCCTTTATAAGGTTTCCTCTGTGGGTATCAGAAAGTTTTAATACCAGAATTATGTCGGGAAAAATAAAACAAGAAGTGTGATTTTGTACCAGCAAACTGATTAGTCATCAATAATAGTTTCCGAAAAAACTGAATTTTTGATGCATCAGATTAGTTCGAAATAAATCGAAGAGCAGGACAATCGAAAGGAAAACCAACCAAGCCCAATTTACGTGCTTATAAAACAAACAAAACACAACACACTTGATTTAGTACCAGACTCGATTAGTAATCTGATAATGAAACTGAAAACAAGCAGATTAAGAGAAGAAAACATAGAAGTATGTAATGGGTGTTGACCAAAACAAAGTTGAGTTCAAAAACATAAAACTGAGATATGAAAACTTTATAACACACAGAACACAACGGAATTATTTCATAACCGAGAAAGCCCAAAGCAAGAAACAAAATACGAGAACGTGCGAGAGAAAAGAGAACAATCACTTGGTAACACTGTGAAGGGCTTTCGCCAGATAGGCGACATTTCCAGTGTTGATTCCAGAAATGGAGATTCGGCCGTCGTTAGTGAGATAGACGGAATGCTCCTTAATCAACTTCTGGACCTGTTCTTGATTAATTCCCGTAAAACAGAACATTCCAATTTGGTTGGTGATATGTTCCCAATCACGAGTAGACCCTTCAGCTTTCAGACCTTGCTTGAGAGCGGTACGCATCGATTTGATACGATCAGCCATAAGTTTGACATCTTCCAGCCTGAAAGAATATTTAAAAACAGGTGAGATCTACCACACTCTCCTTACCAGGACTGTTTCAATTTCGGATCGTTCAAAATTCTCGATGCAATTCTCGCACCATGAAGAGGTGGCATCGATATCATCGGTCGAATGATTATCTTCATTTGAGATCCGACTCTTCCAACTTCCTCTTCCGAATCACAGACAATCGAGAATGCACCCACACGTTCACCATATAATCCCATGTTCTTAGCGAAGGACTGTGCCACCAGGACATTGTGTCCTTGCTCAACAAAATACCGAAGGGCAAACGCATCGTCATCGACGTCTCCAGAAGCGAATCCTTGATAAGCCATGTCAAAGAAAGGCAATATCTTGCGCTCTTTCACAACTCGTGAAATATCTTTCCATTGGTCTTTCTGAAAATCACTAGGGTTAGAAAAGCTATGTGCATTTGAAACTTAGTGCAATACATCAATGTTGAATTAGTTATAGAAAATCAATGTGGATTTTTGAAGTTATAATTAATGACACAATTATACTAACACTTGGATCCACTCCAGTCGGGTTATGTGCACACGCATGCAATAGGATCACAGATCCTTCTGGCATTTTCGAAATATCGTCGAGTGCTCCTTGAACATCGAATCCGAGTGTTGACTTATCATAATAGCGGTATGGTTGGATGGTTAGACCAGAGTTACTGAAATGGTGCAAGCTGATTAAGAAAAGTTTTGCAGGTTGCGCACATTAGGTTAAACAAAGCTTTTGCAATGGTGGTAAGTGAGTTTTGAAAGCAAAGAAACATGATGATATCAAAAAGCTTACCGGAACACTGGCAAATGATTGGCCCACGTAGGCGTTGGATAGTACAGAGTCTTCGATGGAATGAACTTCTCCACGAACTGCCCTCCAATTCTCAACGCTCCAGTACCGGAAATGGATTGGGTGGTGAAAACCCGCTTATCCTGGAGGACCTTCGAGTTTTCACCGAAAGCAAGCTTAGCAGCTAACGGAGAGAACTCAGGAACACCGGTAATCGTAGAATACTCCTTGTCCAGTTTCGCATCGACAATTTGCTGCTCGGCTTCACGGACAGCACGAAGCACGAATGGCTTGCCCTGAAAAAATTTGGAGTGGATTTCAATTATATAAATCAGAGAATTCATATGAATGATACATGTAATTTTTACCTCATTATCACGATATGCACCAACGCCTAAATTGATCTTGTTCGGGTTCACATCCTTTTTGAATGCTTCAGTTACACCAAGAATAGGATCCGCCGGTGCGGAAGGAACGTTCCTGAACCACGGGAGTGCCGGTTGGGTTGCTTGAGTGGACATCACTCTTCTGAATAATCCCAGCATTACCTGACAACTGTTCGAGGGTAAACGGGATTACAAACAAGGTAAAGACACAGATAGGTTAAGCTGAAGACACCACGGCGCTTACATAGAGGTCGTGAAAAACAATTTGACAAAAACATAGATTTTAAAATACTGTAATTCATTAAGTACGTAAGTAAGTATTTTGGTCAAAGAATCAGGTAGAAGAGTAACAAAAATAAGAAACTATATGAACATAAAATGTACACAACCTTGTTGGAAAGTAGATGAAAATGAGGAACTAAAAACACGTGGAAGTAGAAAAGTAACAGTTCGCGTGAAACAGAAAGAACAACTAATTATTATACTAAGAACTTTCTTATTTCTTGTTCAATTCAAATTCAACGGGAATGACCTGTCGAACAATATTCGCATCCACAAAATTCTATTTCTGATGGATCGAACCGGCGACTTGGCAGATTACACTTCTTGCAGCGATATACGTTGAAACGATTTTCAGTCAAGCAGCGAGCACATGTCCATGGACCTGTACTACTCTCCTGACTTACTGATCGTGGTGGCGGTGGCCCTGGAAATGGGACAAGTGTATTGAATGGGAAATGATGGTTGAGGAATTTGATGGACTTTTAAGATATGAGATCTTAGCTAACCGATTAGAACGGAATTTATCGGATTGAATTTTTCGGAAGATAAAGAGAAAGAAAACGAAAAGTTTGGATATGGAATGGTACGAACCAAACTCTCGTAAACTGAGTTCAAACGTACTAGGTGGCGGTAATCCTGTTCCATTCGGACTCTTTGCTCGCAACCTCCTCAATTTCTCCTCCAGCTTCCGAACTTCTTCTTCTAATTCTTCTGTCGAAACATAATCATCCTGGACAAGTATGTACGGATACTTTGCATCGTAGTATTTGTCCAGCTCCGTAACGTCATTGAATATGTAGTTTAGGGACCCTACCTCGTCCATCACCTGTTGTTTTACTTTTTCTAGCTTTGTGGATTGAGCTGAAAATCAATAATTAATGAAGGGCCAATCGTTTTGGACAAACCTTTTCTCAGCTCGATAATCTGTTGCTCGTTAGGCCTCAAATAATTTGGTTCATTATGTTCATCGTCATGGTGTACAGCCAAATGATCGAATCCACTTCCAGCTGACTCGTTACCTACGCCTACATCTAGAGAGAGAGCACCAAATGCGGGAGCAGATGCTTGTGAACTGGAAGAGTCGGAGGCGGCAGCAGCAGCAGCAGAATTTAGTGCCCAGCCATACGAGGGTGGATCTGAAATTAAATACTCTTTTTTCATTCAATAATTACAGTTGTTTACTGTTTACTTAGGGTGGGATCTGGAATTCAAAGAGGATTACGGTTAGGTGACGGTTAGTCCAGATTATCCGATTTGGTTATAGGGGTGATTTACTTTGTTTTGGAACGTTATGTCAGAATAACTACAAATATACGAAAGTAGCGGATTGTTATTGGCTCAACTTTTTTTTTAGTTTTTCTATTGTTTTTTCTTCAACTCACACTGTGGCTGTTGTTGTTGTACTGGATATGGAAATTGTGGGAAGCCCGTTCCGAAGCCCGGATGCACGGGATACGGTGGGTTTATCATGACCGGTTGATGAGGCATTTGTGGATCGTTACTACTAGAACTTGTACTTTGTGCCGAACTTTGTTGATGCTGTTGAGCCGATGGAACAAACGTCGATTGGTTCTTTTCTCCGTGGAATATTCGTTTACTAATCCGTTCCACCTGTAATGATATTTTTCAAAGTATTTCGAAAAATTTAGATCAAATCAATATTTATTCGCCGAAGCGAGTAATAGAGCAATTGAAGCGGAAGAGTGTTTCTTAAAAATGCACGGAAAAAAATTGGCTGATAACCCGGGCGTGCTTACATTGTGTTGGTCTGATAAAACGAGCGGCCGATTACTTTTTGTTGGTTTTTGGAAAGGTCAAATTTCGAGTCATACTCACGATGTTGGCTGAACTGGAACATAGGAGCAGTTTTTCCGAACAAAACAGTTCTCACTTTGAGAGATTTTCGGTTAGTAAATCCAAAGTGTGAAGCTTTTGTAAGAGAAGAAAACTTGCAAATACAAATTATTAATATTCTGAGAGCTTTTCTACATTCTAAACCTTCAAAAAGGGTTTTATTTGATTTTGATATAAAAGTAACAATTTACTATTCCGATTACAAACACCTGCTCGCGTTTGGAAACTTCTCAATTCAAATCGAAAAACTGTACAGGCTGTTGTTCGTGTTCATTGAGTTTAAAATGGAACTCGTTTCGCGAAATTTGATATTGAAAGACCAGTACTTTTAGTATCGTACCTTTTTATACAGCTTGCTCAAATCAGTCATTTTGCTCAGCTCTTTTCCACGGCAGTTTGAGAACGATGACTTCTTTGGCGTCGTCATCGGTCGGTCCAACCCTGTAATTGAAGAATAATCTTATCCCTGTGAGATACACTACTGATCTAGAACAGAAGTCGGTAAATAACAACCACGGGGAACAGAAAAATGATAACAGAACGCCGAAATATAAAACTATCCCGAGTGCAGACACGAGAAATGACGCTCGATTGCGACCACTTCTCCTTTTCCTCCTCTCTTTTTTTCTATTTCGCATATTCTCTTCTTCCGCGCCTGGGCCTCGTCAACCCGAATTGATCGCGTGTGTATGTGTATGTGCCTTTCTTGTACCCTCCATCTTTTTCTTTATATGCCTTTGCTTTTTTTGCACATGTAACTACTGATTTGTTTTTCCTCTGATTTCCTGATTATAGTTGTCACTAAAACAGAAATTTCCAGTGAAAACGGAGAGAAACAAGCTGTTAAACCATGAATGATGACGATACAACCGCCGTCGTCATCAGAATACTGTCAACCAGACGAAAGCACGTTTCTTGTCGGCTATAACAGAGTAAGATTTAGCAAGACCCGTGAAGAAGTAACTTAATTAATTTCTCCTAGGTTTCCAAAAATTAACAACCCACTTTTTTATGCAAATAAAAATGCAGGGAACTCAAAATTTCCGAGAGAAAAGTTTAAATTCTAAATGTATAGTTCTTCACATTGGATTCGCATTAACATTTCGGAAAAATGTTAGCTGTTTTTTCAATAATGAATAATATTCGCAGGTGCGACGTTATGGGACAACTCAAAGTCAGTCTAACCCAGCGACTCCTTGTTCATATACAATATATCAAGTTCAATCCGATGATACCCTAGAAAGAATAGCTTTGAAGCATAATTGTTCGGTAAGGGTACACATAGTGTATGCTGTTTTCATTCTTGCACATTTAGGTCTCATCGCTGGTTCGTGCCAACAAACTATGGTCGCCAAGCGCGTTGTTCATGAAACAATTCATTCGGATACCCATTTTCAACTCACAAAACCCACCTCAACCCAATCCCCAGTCTTCCTTGCATGAATCACAGCGCAAAACCGTGCCTGCTACCACTGAACGGGTTCAAAGTAGCCGAGAAGAAAAGTCTATGAAGGAAATTCTACAGCGCATAGATCGGAACATCAAAACGTTTCGGAAATGTGATAATTCTAGCAGCTCAGCTTATGATCATATTTAAGTTATTTGTTTAAATAAAGTGTTCAAATAAATCACTCTGGAAACTGTGACATGTCTTTAAAACATTAAATCGGTTATTAACAAAAGAGTTTATCAACAACAGAACACTTATTTCTTCACGTTGGCTTTGGCGGCCTTGCGGAGAATAGAGGCATATGGGTTCAACTTGTACAGAAGGGCCTTCTTCTTCAATGGATTGCGGTGGACCTTTGGAAGCACTGGGTTCTTCTTTGGTGCTCTAATAGCCTTGACGACCTCTTCGGAACGGATGATGCGGGAGAAATCGGAGTTGGTCATGATTGGGAGTGGAACGGACCATCCCTTCTTGAGTTGAGATGAGTTGGCAACGGTGGTTCCATAGATGGTATCAAGCTTCTTGAAGGCTGACTCGGTCCAGATGATAAGACGTCCGAGGTGACCTCCTGGAGCGAGCTTGAGAAGGTTGAGTCTCTCAACATTCATGACATCGACTCCTGGGATGTTACGGAAAGCACGAGCGCACTCGGCGTCTTGTCCGTAGACAACGACTGGTCCGAGCTTCTGCTTGTGTTGACGGTTGCGAAGCTTTCCCTTTCCAGCGCGGTTTCTCTTGGAGTTGTAGACCTGCAATTAAATAACTTGGATTGATTTTAAAATTGAAACTAACCTTCTCAATATCGGCCCACAAGTGGGAACGACGAAGGAAAGTCACAGCCTCCTTGGTCTTGCGGAAGCTCTCGATCTTGTCAGAAACAACAAGTGGGACCTCAGCGACCTGCAAGTCAAATATGAGTACAAAGCTTTACTATCGTAAATTGATATTTACTTGATCAATGACGTGTCCACGAGCTTGGAGAAGAGCTGGGATTCCTGAGGCAGCGATAGCTGAAGAGACAGCGTATCTCTTCTGAGCAATGTTGACGTTGCGGTGCCAGCGGCGGAAAACTTTGAGTGGGGCGAACATGTGTCCTCCACGGCACATGTTTCCGAAGGCTCCCTGTCCGGAACGGTGAGTACCTCCTCCGCGAACACGTGGAATACGAGCGACGGCACGTCCAGTTCCCCAGGACTCAGCGGAGTGTTGCTTTCCTGAAAATTAGTAACCGGTGATATCGAGCGGTGACAATAAAAAGTTGTAACAACAACAAAAATTTCTTACCGGCCTTGGTGCTAACAGCATGAGCTTGTCTTCTGTTTCTGCGGACCTGATCGGCGATGAAGCTCACCAAATCTGGACGGATTGGGGTACGGAAAACTCCCGGAAGCCGGATTTGAGATTGAGTGGCCTCGTACTTTTCATCGTACACAGTCACAAGCGGTCTGGCCGCCATTATTACCTGAAAAAAAAGTTAATTGCCAACAAAAAATTATAATTTCGACAGAAAATCGGAAGTATAAATTAGGCCAGAATGACAAGATTTTCCTGTCAGACAACATAATATGAATACTATTTGAAGAGTCGTCTTTCAAAAACACAAAAATATATGTTATCCGGGCAAAATTCGGTGTAAAAATCAAAAAGTTCCCAAAAAAATTTCAGAAAACAGAGAAATCGCATTTAAAGGGAGGTAAAAATTAGGCGTTGACTGAGTATTCAACGCGGCCGCGGGTCTCGTCGCGAGGAGTTTGCAGCCATTATGTGTCGATTTACGAGAGGGCTAATATTTTTGGAGTGAATGGGTTATTCGAATGCAATGGTTAACCATGGTTCGCGGTATTGATCGTCGTGTTAATTTTTTGTTTTGAACGACATCTATTAATTAAAAATTGTTTTTTCTCGTAAACTCATTAATTCTTTTTCAATAATAATTCTTTTTTTTTTCAGAAATCATGCTCACTCCTGCGAGTAATTTTCTCCCTCACTTGAAAATCGACTTTAAACGAATCGCACTGTTTCAGAGAGCAAAAAATGAAGGTGATGTTAAAATAACTCCAGCTCTGTTGAAGAAATTAGAAGATGTTGATTCAGTTGGTTAGTTTGTTTTCCGCATCTTTGATTTTTCTAATGACTTCAATTCTTTAGATGAAGTGCTCAGTTTACCCTCCACATCGGCAGCAACGGAGGCACCAGCAATGGAGACACCAGCAACAGTGACATCAGCATCGGAGACACCAGCACCGGAGACACTAGCAACGGAGACAACAGCAGCATCTTTGCCATCACCAGCAGTTGCAGTTCGCAAGAATCCTAAACGAAAATTGGATGAAGATCTCAGATTGACAACAGAGCAACAAGATTTAAAATGCTCTCACTGCGACTGCAAATCGCTTCGTGTCGTGGACCCGCTTCGTGGTGATGAGCAAGTCATTTTGGAGTGCATGCGGTCCGATTGTCTAGCTACTGTAAAATTTACCACTCAATCAGTTGGAACAGTTGTAGGAAAAGAACCAAATTCAGTAAGATCATTCTGTCGTAGACTGTTCATCATTTTATTTTTTTTTTCAGATGCCACGATCCATATACAATGCATTAGATCGATACTACCCAGACACTTTTTATACGCAAGCCCAAGAGAATCCAGAAAGGGAAGAAGAGCTTCGTGGAATACGTAATAAAAAGATTCAACAGCATCAAAGTCAAATGATTTTCGAATCATCTCCACGAGGAATCTACATTGATGTTCCAGGACAGAACAGCAAGGCACGTTTTATGAATTAATTAACGATAGGCTGTCAGTTTTGTTCAGCCCTTTTTTACCCAAATCATTTTGCACCTTGCACCAACTTATCACCTTTACAAAAAGATCCATCTTTACAAATATATCCCGCAGGCTTTTCTAGTGTTTTGTCACATGATTCCATGGCACTATACTAGTTGAAGGGATCACCAAGTTTTGACACTTGGCCAATGGGGTACCTCAGTCTGTTTTGGAACTGGTACGTGATGTTTTTTAACGTCAATTGCTATATTTCCCCATTAGGAAACATGTGTATAATTTTAACCATTTTCAGAAGATAGGCTCCGAATAGTTTGATGTTTCTCGCAAATTGTTTTTTACACGTAAACAACAACACTCAAACGTGTTCCAGAAAAAGAACACCTAAAATAACCCCTCTTGCGATAAAATTTGACGCCCCCCGCCCCCTCCCTCCAACTAGTATAGTCCCAACGCCAAAATTGAACTGAGCCTGGAAACACGTTGCGGAATAATTTTGAACGAACTATACCATTATTACCATATCACATGAATAAATAATACAGGTTTATTGATTGTTTACATTTATTCCCGAAATATACACAGGATATACCACATGACTAGTTTTTTAATGAGAAGAAGTTTTTTCACAACCTTCGAATGCCTAATATGCGACCAGTAAAACAGGGTGGAGGAGAAAACAAGAGATTCTGAAAGTACAATGAAAAGAAAAAGATATAATATGAAAATGCTATTCGTCCGATAACCTATCAATGAGCTGCTCATTATCAGGAGACAATTCTGCTTTCCGCACTCGATTTGAAAATCCTTTTCGTATTGAGCCGGATGTATTTTGTGCATAGGCCGCGCCGACAAATGCCAGCAAGATTGGTATCGATGCTAGAATTTGTGCGATCGTTGGAGCTTTACTTCTTATTACTGTATCAGCAAAAAATGACAATGGAATACTAATTGTCAAAGATAGAGAAGCAGTTAGGGAATCACACATTCCAGCAGCCAAGAGCCATAAGTAATCTGCGACTATTGTGCCTGAAACATTGTTTTAAAACATTCTCTGCATATATAGATTTACCTATAAGCGCTGAGAAAAGGATTGACGAGAATTGTGTGACATTAGGAAGTGGATGGAGTGCTTCGATTCCAAACTTGTCCAGAATGTTCAATGCAGGTGTTCCAATAACTAGGGCGATCACTCCTATCGTTCCAAACATTAAGTTTATGTCCAATTTTCCATATTTCTCCTCATAATGTCCATACGCAAATAGATACACTGCATACGCAAGGGCTGATATTTGTGCAAAAAGTGCCCCCAGAAACGATGGTATATAGTGGGAAACAATAAGTACTCCAGCGATATTGATGATGACAAGCAGGCACTGTAAATTGAGATTTTGTTTTTTGTATTGCATTATACGGAAATTCTAAAATCTACCTTATATGCGGAAAACTTGTTGTTAGCACTAGGAAAGCAGATGGCGAATGCTAAAACGAAGACAGAAGAAGAGCTGGAAACAAGATTCAGGCTGGAGACAGATGTGAAAGCAAGTGCCGCTTGATAGGTGAATGAGCACATCAACCACTGCAAAAAGACAATTAATTAAATTGTTAGAAAAACTTTATGCACAAGCACAGTTCTTGCTCTGAACTTTAACCAGTAAGGCACATAAAAAATGAAATGCTTGGGAAAATGAACGAATCTGTTCAGCGATAATAATCTTTTTTCTGAAATGTACGAAACTTTTAAACACATTTCTATCAGTAGAAAATTGTAGTCCTGTATCGCATAATCAAAAAATTTCAATTTTTTGGAGTTAAGATTCAGGCTTGAACGGTACCCGCAACGGATTCCTGTACAACATTTGTGCTCTTTTTAGTATCAAAAACATACTAATGGTGCGAAGAAGAATAGTGTATATTTGACATGTCGAGACAAGTATAGTTGGCAATCGACAGTTGGATGACGGTACGGTAGGCGAGCTTTCCTTTGATCTTCTGCATTTGAAGCAGGCATTCGGCGGACCTGGAAACATCAGTTCAACATTTATAATCTTTTAGTTTCTGATTTTTTTCTTCAGCTTACCTCTCTTCTCTCGGCGAATCGTATTTTTTTCTGGCGTTTCTCACCATCTACGACAATAGATTCAACATCGGAATCCACATCAGTCACCGACTCATAACCTTCCAGAGCCAACGATTCGGAAGCCAACTCATAAGTTTCAGAGTCAATGCTGTTTTCATTTATCAGCACTTTATACGAATTGTCGTTTTTAGCCTCGAACAGAAGGTATCGTATCATATAAATAATGAGTGTGCATGATTTAACGTAGACTGTGAAGAACGGTCGACGAAACTCCTCATCGACGAAGATGAACTGAAAAGAGTTTTGTTTCGGATATTTTACTGTCACCGGGAAAAAAAACTCACCCTCGTAAGCTCTGATGAAAGTACCCATAAGACATTTACGATGAGCAGAAGACAAATTCCAACAGATTTGCTATCGAGACATCCGGTTGATTCACGATGGTTCAAGGCGCTCATTCAATTTTTCTCGAAACAGTTTGGCAGAATTAATCGATTCGCGCTTCTAATAAACTTCTTGAACTCCTGAAACAGAAATTAGTTTAATGGGACGATTTCACTAGAAGAGAGCGGGAACAGTTATAACGAAATTAAATTTAAAAATAAAGCAACATGAGACACAGTATGCAAATATCATAAACTGTATGAAACTTCACAAACATGGAAAAGTGATTTTCGCGAATAATTTCTGATATGTTCAACAAAAATTTTGACTGAAAACGTCATTTTTACATGAAAAAATTTAACGGTTATTTCAAAATGAAGGAGGAAAGTGCAGTTATCACGAGTGAAAGTTCTGGAATTGATAGGCGGCAAAGGTTGGAAAACTGAGTCGACGACACGAAACTGCACGTATTTTTATTTTTCGACCAACTGATTGATTTTTGATTCTCAGTTTTACTGGACCACTGCTGATGCCAGCTCCACCCGCGCTTCGAGACAGCTGAACAACTGGGGCGAACGGATCGAGAGAAAAAAGAAGAGAAGAAAATGAAAAACACAAGTGTAAAATGTGTCAGGAAAATGACGAGATTCTTATTTCGTAACGTTAGAAAAGATGACCGGTGTCTCGCATAACAACATGAAGCAAAAAGAAAAAAAACAATCAAAAGCATCTAAAGAAACTTTAATAAATCTGCAATGTGGAAAACTGCAATGTGGGGGCAAAAGCCGCTTTGTGCTCTGAGCGTGGAAAGAAGCGAGAAAGCACTTGTTGAAAGAGACGCAGAGACACAAAAAATAAGGAAATAGAAGGAGACGCGTCAACAAAAAGCGTAGAGAGAAAGTGGAATAGAACTGGGTCTGTACATATGCAAAAAGATTCGATCATCTCTATTGCCAATGTATTAAAACAAAAAACCCATTTCTAGTTTTTTAAACTAATCCGATTGAATCTAGACCTTTTTTGGGTTGGAGAACTGAAATTGAAAAGGATGAGAGTATCTAAACATCACATTTAATGTTCGGTTTCAGGAACAGAATTTATTATGATTTGACAACAAATAAACACAAATTAGAATCCCTTATAAGTGAAAATATTCTTCGGAGTTTCCTCAATGGTGACCTTGTACAACACAGACGGATTCGACATGACAGACTTGAGCTTCTCGAACATGTAGATTGCTACATTCTCTGATGTACTCACTGTAGTCTGCAAACGCAAAGGATGGATAATTTTCAAAATTTGCAAAAAATTGTTGTCAACATTTTTCAATCATTGAATAAATTCATTGACAAAACTAACCTTGAAAAAGTCAACATCTTTATCCAGATTTCTGTGATCCACAGTGTCCAAAACTATTCCCATCTCCTTCTTCAGTTTTGCTAAATCATACACCATTCCATTTACAGGATCAACTTCTCCACGAAGTTTGACCTAGAACTTTTTATCAATTTGTTTCTTTTCATACAGAAGTGCTCAAGCTACACACCTTCCAAACGTAGTTATGACCATGACCGTTTGCATTATTACATTTGCCAAATGTTTCTTTATTTTCAGCATCACTCAATTTGTCAGATTGGAGACGATGTGCCGCGGAAAACACCTCTACACGTTCCATGGTTACTGTAGGCATTTCGAATATCCTAAAAATAGGAACAAAACCTATCGATCGAAGGACAAAAAATAACTAGAAGAAAAATATGAAGAGAGAATAATGACAAGATCTCCTGTCACTAAACGGTTTATAAACTGGTCATGTTCTCTGCAATCAAGTGATTACAATTATTATATCATCTTTCCCTTTTTTCTTCACTTTTAATCATATTATGTCGCAAAAGGATTATAATTTTTTCTTACGAGAATTGGATTAAAATTCTGCAGTGACAACACCTCTCTGGAATATACAGGATCTTATTCATGAAAGAGATTACAAATACACATCCTAGACTTGTAAACTTTTATGAAATAAAACATGCACCTTTGAAACTACAGTAAACCAATTTGTTATCAACCGCGAGGGTTGTCGAAATTGTTTTGAGGCTCTTGCTTTAATTACAGATTTTCAAAATTGCTTTAATTATTTGATCAATTTTAAAACAAAGATCTTTCAGATTTCAGCACAATACACAAAAGTTCATTATGCAAAATCGACAGCAGGGTAGCTATCGGACATGGGTTATTCAAATAAAATGTGACATTTCTAGGTTCCAAAAATCAAAATCATCGGAAGCCACGTTATCACCCGCCACAGCAGGGCGTACATCCGCCAGAGATGTATGTGTATGTTCCAGAAGGATGTCCACCACCATTGCCATACGCCCAAATACCACCCCAAAATCAACTGTACGTCGAATCTTATGTAAGGACAAAAGTTTTATGTTACAATAGCAATCCCGACGAATTTTAGTTTTAAACTTTAAAAAAACTGTTCCTAGTAACCCTCATTTCCAATTCCTAGAAAACCTGGAACTGATGCTATGAACAACATAAAACTGAAAAAAAGTGGACCTTTTGATATGAATCCAGAAGTTTCGCTAGTTCCTAGTTTTACAGGTAAAATTACTGCCTGAAGTCTATTAAGTTTAGAAATTCGTAAAATTTTCATTTTCGTAAATTTTCATATTTCATCCAAGCATCCAAGTCAGAAAGTGTTACAAATGTATAATTTTGAGAACCAATATCATACAGCAAATCATCTGAGAAACGGAGCCATAGATCGAGGCGCCAAAATCTTAAGAGCCAGGAGCTCATTTCTAGTTATTTCTAATTATATTTTCTTTTCAATATAGGAACTCATAAAACTAAATTTAAAAAAAAACGAAAACAGTGGATATTATGACATCATTCGCTCTTCTCCATCGCATCCATATCCTCATTCATGGAGATTCCGTCTCTTCAATCCTATCTACAATTCTCATCTCCGTCGTCGTTTTTAGTAGTATCTTTATTTTCTACCACTCTCCTAAAACTCTATGCACTATGCACAAGTACAATGCACTAGGTGTCGTTTTTGGGAAAAAGAAAAGCGAGGCGCCCGGAGAGGGTTCCCTTCTTTTCTTTCCTCCGTGAATAAAAAATGTACACGCTATTTCTTTCGGTTCTCTTCAATGGATCCTACGTTCTCCTCTTGTACATATACGTAGTGCATCGTGTCTGTGTCTTGTTTCTCATCACACTGCTTCGAGGCGTTTTTCTTCTCCACTGGAAACCACCACCGCCACCACACAGCCCCGCCACACCGCCCGTGTGTGTATGTATGTGTCCGGTCTGGGCCCTATCGTCTGCCTGCTTGGTTCACTCTATGTCTCATGTCTCTCGATAGTCGAACTATTGATTGGTCATGTCGACCTCCGTCCGTGTCTTCCGAGTCGCAGTCCACTGTGCGTCGCCGTTTTTCTCTGTGCCTCTTGTTGAGGTCATTGTATCTGACTCACTCTTTGTTTCTTATTTCTCCACTCGATCGCAGTATATGTGTGTGTGTGTGCGAAAGGAGGCCCCTCTCAATCGTTCTGGACCATTCCCCCACGCGTTTTTTGGATGACGTATACTCTTTAGTGAGCCACATCGTTTGAAACTTCTTGAGCCTCATTCAAATTGAACGCTTATTTTGAATAAAATGAAAGCATAGTTTTTATGTTGTACCCTATCTAATTTCGCAATTGGAGTTTTCGCATTCATTGAAATGTATGGAAATCAGTATTTCCAGCTCAGCCAGTTTTCCTATTTTGTTACAGTTAGAGAGATTGTTAGGCTTCAGAAGTAGAAATAAGAAATTAGTTTCCATGAACTACTTTAAAAAACGAAACATACAAAAAAGTCGAGGTAGTGAAACACCAGCCCGAAATTATATGTTTCGTATAACAGAAAGCGGTTTTTTGAAAACCAATTATTCTCATTTTCTATTCACCTTTGCAAGGTCGATCATGAACACCAGGCTCCTCTCAAACTATCAAAATAGATCGAGAAACCCTTGCAGTTCAAATCCACGCCATTCTCTTCTTTATCATTCATCTCTGTTGTCTCTTTAATCCTCGTTATTCCTTTTGTCGTCATTCTTGGCTTTCACCACGCTTCTTCTTGCTAGTTTATGTAGAAGACATAGCTCGAATCATAGACTTCTCCGCTATTTCAGGTATAAATAATATTACCACAACCATAAGTTCTTACGCTGCTCCTTCCCTATCTGTCTTTCGTGAGATTAGATATGACCTAATCACGTTACGTTGTGGCTGAACAAATGAACGAGATTACTCGACCTCCTACAAGGAATGCCCTTTCCAAGGATTCTCCTTTTTTTTGTTGGAAAAAAACGGTCGGCACCAATAAATTTTCTTTTGCTGCCGACGACGAACCGGCCTATATGTGGATGGGGAAGGAGGCGAGAGACCCGCTTCCCTCTCCGATTCTCTTCGGTTGAATCTCATTCTATCTCAACTATATATATCCTTTTCTGGGAGAATAAAGAGTGAGGACACCGCCTCTCAGTTTATGGGTTTTACTCTCGTTTCACCTTCTTTCGAAAATTGGTTGACTCTTGTGTTCAATGTTTGACGAAGAAGATGAATTCGACTGAGTATCTCCAAGAGATTGAAGAAGGTTTGATTAGTTCACATTTAGAAAATTGATCACAACTTGTTTCAAAATTAAGCATATTATTTTCATAAATTCCTAAATACGCTATTTTTGAAGAAGGAACCTTGCATTGCTGTCACAGTTTTTGAAATCACTTCTCCCAATCAATATGGAATGACTGTGATTGAAGTGCCCGTTACACTTCTAAAAACAATTTAATTCTCTAAAAAAAAACATTTTTTAGTGTTTTTTCCTAAACCTTTTCTGCTGGCTTTCGTTAGTCTTTTGCTCCGATTCGAAAGTACTTTTTTGCTCTCTTCCCTCTCTCTCTTAGTTTTACACCATGACTCTCGTCTGTTTTCTTTTCCTTTACTCTTTTGAGCCCCATGGTTTAATAGTCCTTTCTGTCTTTTGCTGAAAGCCACATCCTTGAGGCGTTTTTGAAAAATTGGCCCCCGAAATCTCAGCTCAAAGTTGAGTCCACGCTGTCTCTGGTAGTAAATCATCTTGCTTTCTTTCATCGCTTTTGAAAATAATCGTTTTTCGAGTCAACTTTAGAATTCTTAGGTGTCTTTGAATTCTATCCCCTCTTCTGTTTCAAATTCTCCTTTTTTCAGCATATTACATTTTTGAATGTATTTTCAGCCAAACGAGGCGGATCCGGGTATGAACGGGGACGGTTGGCAAGGACCTGGTGGCCGTGGAGGATCACATCACATGAATGGTGGCGGAGGTCGTCGTGGTGGCGGCGGTGGTGGCGGCTACAATCAGCGAATGCCACCAAATCAACATCATGGTAAGCCGTTCATTCTGTGTTCATCAGCATAAATTGCGAGGAGAAAAATCTCTTCATAGTCGGTAATCGACGTGCGTAGTACTAAAAGCTTGAGCTGTATATGTGAGCAGTCACAACGAATCACATTCTAAGTGTCTGATGGCTTCCTGCATTTACTCTAGCCAAACCATTTACTCCTGCTTCCGCGATTATTCTTTACGAGTACCGATGAAAATCAAAAAAGAAAATTGAAAGGCTTTTGAGATTAACCACAACTGGCAGTTCTATCTTGTTTTTTAGGTGGAATGAACCGTATGATGCCACCAGCGTTTCGACCACAACAACAACAATATATGCCACCTTACCCACCAATGGGTGGAATGCCGGGTGACGTAATGGATCTGAACATGCGGATGGATGGTATGTCGCTTGCATCGACACCAACTCAAGCTATGCCAGGACAGTACGGAGATATGGGACCACCTCTACCACAGTGGAATCAGCCGGCTCCATTCGCCGCGCCTCCACCTCAAGACGATCTCTATGATCCAACCGGTGGATATGGTGTGCATCATCAACAAATGCCACCTTACGGGCAACAACAACAACAACGTGGCGGGCAACAAAACCAATACGGGAATAGGATGCAGCAAGGTGGTGGAAATCGTGGATACCAACAGAGGCAACAGAATTACAACATGCCCCCAATGATGGCTCCACCAAATCAATCACCATACTTTGGAGGTGGTAATCAGAACCATCAACAGCAACCTCCATATGCACCATCACCATTCTCAATGAGTGGATCTCAGACACCACATGATCATCATATGAGCGGTGGAAACCATGGACCAAACGGAAACTTTGGTGGAACATCCTCATCGATGGACGACTACTCGATGTGGACAGATGAAAATGATGAGGAGGCGAAGAGAAAGAAGACGTTGAGAGATAAGGGACTTCTCGCATGGGGAGACGCCGAAGTTTCGAGTGAGTTTGTTGCAGCACTCTACTCCTAAAATGCAAAATAGTGTTACACGAATACAAAACAATTGTTGAAATTTTTCAGACAGCAAACCGATTCGTCGTTGGTTGGTTCCAGAAGGTCACGAAGAAGACTTTGAAACGGCCATGGAACGATGTCCAAGCCATTTGAAGAAGAAGGCGTTGAACGAAGAGGCACTCCGTCGTCGGTTGGGATCCGATAACCCACAAGTAGTGGCGCAAGCTCAACAACAAGCCGAGGAAGAAGCGAATGCTACGATGAAAATCGGACGGCGCCCAATTATTCCATGTGGCTGGGGAGACCTTCCATCCGAAATCGCCGGAGAGAAGCATCATGGTGAGTAGTAGTGATGAAATGCAACGGAGATCTAGGTTATAAAGATTGCATTGTCTTCATTATTATAAATTTCTGAGAGTAAGTTTCTGACTAAAACAAGATACAGAGTACGACCAAGGATCTTCGAAAGTATGGGATGATGGTCTGAGCGGAGGACGTCATCAACAACACCATCAGCAACAGGACGACAGCTCGTTGTGGAACAATCCAAGCGCCGGAGGGCAATCTTCCAGCGAGACGCGTAATCCATTCTTCGCCCAGCACATGCAACAGCAGCAGCATCATCAGCAACAACAACATCAACACTATTCTCAAGGAGTTTATGATAATGGAGTGCTTGATGGTGGATCTGTTTGGGGCGCTGTTATGGATGGTAAGTTCAACATTTAAGATAATTTATTTTAAATCGAAATGTCCATCTGTTTAATTTAGAGTATTTTCCTGGATAGTATCTTTTTTAGTAGTCGATGGCTCTTGAAACTCATATCCTCAGTTTATACACTTGGGATATATAATAATTTTCTCAATAGATATTCTCCTAAGACGGTTTTGCGATAAGATCACATTTTCTCTCAATTTCAACTAACACAAGTGCCCTTTTGTTCAAGTTACACTAATCAAGCTTAAAGGATTTTTGAATCCTTGTCCTTTTCGTGCTTTGTGGTTTTTTCACTGAATAATACATTCAATGTTGAATCCACAGTTCCAAATTTTGTGTAGCTTCTTTTTCCTTCATAGTCCGAGTCCGCTCCACCAACCCCTCATTTTTTGCAGGCTCGTCAATGGGACCGCCTCCATCAATGGGTGGTGGACCGTCCTCCTCGTCAATGCCGATGGGTATGTTGATGATGAACGCCGGCGTTGGTGGCGGTGTTGGCTCTTCGTCAGCCGACGAGGACGGTAGCCAAAAGAAGCTGGCTGAAAACCTGAAATTAGCGGTTGAGAAAGGGCACTTGGACATTTCGCTTCTGTCGCTTCCGCACATACCGCCCAACGTTCTCGACTTGCTCACCGAAATTTTGACGGTGATTCCGCGTTTGGACAGTTATGAGGATGAGCTCAAAATATTGGTGTGTGATTGATCGGAAAACTTAGAAATGAGATGAAAGGGAAATTAAAAATTAGCTGAAGAATTAGTAACGCGGAGAGTCAAATTTAAAAAACAAAACTAATTTCTGGATGGGATGGCAAAGTGATTGAATAATGATTTTACAGGGGGACAGTCGCCCTTCGAACTCTGAAGAAAGTAACAAGGACGGACAGGATGCGACTTCCTGGATGAATAAGGATCAAAAGGTAAGTGGAGATACGATTTCTTTGTGATTTACTCATACATTATCTCATGACCTAATTTCGGTGTTTTTTTTCCAGAACGAGCACGAAAAAGCAGTAATCGGTGTTGTGACTGCGAAGATCGAGGTGACTCAACTCTCCAAAAAGATCAATGAGGCACTCGTCGAGGCGGGACTCATCCCAGCACCACCACTCTCTCAAATGTCCAATAATCCAAATCATCATCATGGACCACCAGGACCACCGGGACCTGATGGCGGTGCCGGGCCAAACTCATCGCGCGGTGGTGACTCATTCAATAATAGTGGAGGTCCACCGGATCATTACTATGACTACTCGTTCCTTGGTTAGACACTGATTATCTGTTTTTCAACTGTTAATGTTTCTTTTTTGTTTTGAGTTTTGAAGTTTGTCCTATTCTGCGAGTCCTTTCTTTTTATAATTCCCTCTCCCATATACATATATACATTTTTATCTTCCAGCATATTTTCAGTATCTCTCTTTTTTTTCACCACTCTCGCCGTACCTTCTTGTGTTATTTGCTCTATCATCATTTTTAAACATTTCCGTATTTTCCAGAATAACTATATTGTACCAAGATCACGGTAGCCTTTTTCTTTTCCATTTCCCCTGGTTCAAGCCTTCCCGTCCACTCCCAAATGCAATTTTTTCCTGAATGTTTTTTTAATGATTATCATCATCTTTTCTCTCAAACATTTTCCAACTTTCTCTCGTTTCACTTTCTCACATCCCAATTTTCTCCCATTCTGTTCCAAGAAAATCTTTCTCTCGACAGCTACATGTCAATTCAACCTCTCTCTTAATCAATCCCACTACCATTATATCCCTCTTAAAGCCCCTCCAAATTCGCCTCCAAAAATCATCTCGCTTTTTCATTCAAATTTTTAATTTTCCAAACCAGGCTTTTTTACTTTTTACACACAGATACACTTGTACCCTTTTATCTACACACAAAAACAGTTTTTGTATCATCATCATCACCACATTTTTTCGCCCGTTTGTCCACTCTTTTTTTTTTTACTTCGTATCTTAAAAAGTATTCCGTACATTGTTTTAAAAATGGCTAGAATAAAGGTTCTCGATTGCTAAGCGGTTCACAAACAAAGAAGAAGCACAAAAACGCAAAACCAAGACGTGATAATCTCATAGTCAACTTTGAATAAAAATAATGTAACTTACGCGTTAAAAAAACCGAAAATTTTTGGAATTATTTCCTGTTTCCGACAAATATTGAAATTATTCGAAGCAAAATTCAAATGAAATTAATCGTTTTCTTGTCGATTTTCTCCGTGATTCCCACACTCATCAAAGCGGATTTTTTGTCAGGTACAGTAATATTAATTTATAAAATCCAAAACTTTCCGTTTTTTCAGACAAAAATCGAATAAGTATTGTAACAATCTATTCAACAGTTTCTCTATTTCTCCTCTCTTTTTTCACTTTTGCATCTTCAATTTTCAGTTATATAAAGAATAGAAAAGTGCGAAAATTCAAGCTGACCGAGGGACAGGTGCCTTTTGTTTTTCAATGGAACATTCAATAGAACATTTTTAGGTTCATATCTATTACAAAGATAAAGAAAAAGCGCCAAAGTTGAGAAGAAAAGTGTTAGAAGCGATGGATAAGGGTGGATCAGTTTATCAGAAAAAGAACAATGAGAAGTCGGAGGATAATTCAACAACTAAGACTGTTAACACGGAAAGTCAATCATCTTTTTTGAACAATAAAGAGAGATTGTGAATCTGTTTTTGTTTCGAAAAAAAGTTTGAACAGAGTGAATGTCCATTAACATTGATGGGCAAACACTCTTTTGCTTCTTTTGGCTCTTCTACTACCTCTACTCTTTCACTACCCGGCCGCAATTGCAATATACCATAATTTCAGTTATTAGGTAATCTGGATGTTTATAAATAAAAACAAAAGTGAAGAAGTTCTGTTCCTCTTCAAATATCTCTTAAAATCAAGTTAGTCATTGTTTTGGTTGCAATTCCAGGTTTCACAGAAACAAGCGTTTTCAAATCTTGGTGCACCTCTTTGGATTGATGTTGCATACGATTGGAAGGTGTTTTGAAAAGCCAAACAAAATAGAGCGTGGTTCCATTTCCCCATTCTTCAATTTCATTAAAAAAAGAGCTTCCAGTCATGAATCTCAACCTGTTGTATTTCTCATAGTTTCGAATTCTTCCAGACTTCTTCTCCATTCTACTGACCTCTTCAACTATCTCTCACCTTCACTTGTTTTTTTTTGTTTTTCACATTCCAATTTCATTTTTACTGAGTTCACAAGTTCTTTTAGAGTTTGTACAAAAAATGAAAAATTTTCGTTTCCAAACAAGATGGCTTCTTTGGTCGATAATGAGCACTGAGACAGGAGAAACAGAACTTGTGGACTCATTTGGCCGAAAATAACTTTCTAAATATCGAGCGAAATTATGAGAAGCTTTATTCTGAAAATTGAAGAGATTTTTTAGCAAAACGATCAGAAAAAAGTTGGGAAAAGTGAGAAAAAAAACGTTACTTTTTTTTACGGAGCGGAATATCGGAGTGTCGTTGTCGTCAGAGTGCAGAGAGAGAGAGATCTCTCGAGAGACAGGTGGACTCCGCCCACACACACACAAAGTACGGTGAGCGGCGGAACCCGGGAGATGTCGGCCACTTAAAACCCTACCATTTATAAGTAAAGTCGTTTTCAAAGGGAATTGCTCGACGGCATCCACCGATAATCCCCGCAGTCTCGGCGTTGTCCTTGATTGTGCTACTCACTTCACTGGGGGTATATGGGTAATGGGAGGTATTCATGGTACCTCAGATGGTGCTCGAGAGTCCTCCGTGGCAAGTAAACCTAGGGTAGCTTCTACCGGGGGATTTTCATAGCTGGAAAGTGGGATCATGCAGAAATTTCAATCGATTCGGGCAGGTTTTGCAAAAATTTTTCAGCGACAGCGAAGTATGCAACTCGCAACACGCAACTCGCAACACGCAACTCGCAACACACAACTCGCAACACGCAACTCGCAGCTCGCAACACACAACTCGCAACACGCAACTCGCAACTCGCAATACGCAACTCGCAACTCGCAACTCGCAGTCCGCGCTCGCGTGTGACGGTGAAGGGGGGGGGGGGCGGAGCTTCCCGGAGGGCCGTGAGCCGTGTCGCCTGCAGGTGACTTACAAAACAAATTGATAGGAAAAAACTACAAACTGTACTATGGAAATTAGAAAATTCCAATTCGGATGGGGAAAGCGAAATTTGTAAAAATTGTATAGATGCCCCTATATTTATAGGAATAAGCATGAATCTCTGGAAGACTTTTGGACCACATTTTTTCTGATGATGCCGACACAGATTTTTTCGTGATTTTTTCCTATCAATTAGTTTACAGACTATACTTTTTTCGCCAACACTAGGAGAGAAGTGATCCAGAGAAGTGTTTTTTTGGCCGTCCACTCTTTTTTGGCCCGTCCTCGATTTTGTCATTGGGCCCTCCATTCTCGAACAGAGCCAAAATGATCAACAGTCTACAATTTCTCATTTTGAATGAAACGTGATATTCATAATGGATGAATATAGGTGAAGGTACATCTCAAAACATCATTTGGCAATTTGTATGTTTCAGATACCTGAATTGTGGAATATCAGAAGTTTTATCATCAGCTTTCATGACATCAAAAATTCAGAAAAACCAACGAGAGTGGACTGTGACGAGACTTTGTTTTGGTCAAAACAAGATATGAAACTTCAAGAAAATGGGAAAGAAAACAATCGTTTCGGGTAGTAAAAGAGCAACAGTAGCAAAAGAGCCAAGGTAGTAAAAGAGCATTTACCACATTGATGACCTGTGATATGGATCGAAAACTCTAGAAAAAACTATAAATATTTATCAGCACATTTTGTATTTCGGAAATTAAAAAGGAATAATCTAATATGACTCATATACACACTCTTCAACATGACAAATCGATTCTCCAATGCCAACCGCTTCGCGAACTTCATAAATTCTGTTTTTTGATCTATACCTCCGATGTGTACCTGGAACATGTACAACTATTTGGAACGTTTTCTATAAAAATCCTCACTTCCAAATTCATTTGGCAAAAACTGATTCCATTTCTCTCCAACGGTCCATCACTATAGAAATAATCGAAGAGACCAAACTCCGCCCCTTCTGCATCTAACCACAAATGATCGATTTGACTGATTTTCAAGTCGTTTTTTAAGAAGTGTAGAAGTTCCACGTGGTTCACTTCTTCTGGAACATAGACTCCATTCTTGAAGACACTCGCATTCGATATCTCGTTTTTATCTCCAATTGCAAATGGAAAATACTCTCCAATTTTAGAGTATAAGTCGGAATTCAGTTCAGTTACTGGATCAGCTCCAAAGAATTTGACATGATAACCACGAGAGTAGGATTCCTGAAAGTTTTGTGTTCAAAGAATATTCCAATGAAAAAAAGAATACTTCTCTGAATGCTTTTTCTGCTGTTACATCCTTTCCGATTCCAAGAGTTATAAAAGAAATGGTTTCATTTTCAACAGGTCGTCTCGATGGCATCAATGCATACTTCACTTCGTCGTCGTTTTTCAATCCAATCATTCCTAACCGTTCAATATCATAGATATGATCACAATGAGTGGTGAAAGGGACAAACTTGTTCCAGAACTGGAAAAAAAATGTATACCTCCGAACTAACTAGGGATCGATCAGACAGGAAAAATGGGCTTCCAGTAAGTAAATGGCACCACTGGATAGCTGAAAACAAGCCATACACGGTTAAGTAATTTGTAACTGCTATGGCCTTCTCTAGGTCAAGCTACGTGGCTTCGAACGGTCAGATTTTGTAGGACTAAGTAAAGAAAGTCAACTGAAAACAAAGAGAAAAGGTTGACATGAGAATTAACTTTCAATTTTAATTTTTCAGGTCTGACTAACACTAGTTTTTCTTGAACAGAATGAGTTTTGAACTCCCGTGGCTTGACCTAGAGAAGGCCATAGCAGTAACGAATTACATAGCCTTGCATGGTTTTTTCTATTCAGTGGTGCCATGTCATGTCTGACCGGTCCCCAGTGAAAGAAACAAACCTCTTCTGCATTATGAACAGTATCAAACTTTTTCCTGGCACAATCTGTCCATTTCTCTAGAATACTCCTTTTATATGAGCTCTTTTCAAGTGAGAGATCAAAGAATGGAAAGATGAATAATATCTGAAAAGTTGCAATTACCGTAGGTTTACGGCAGTTCAATGAAACGGATAAAAAACAAAAGTCAGAAATAGTTACCTGAATCAAGTAATATAGAAGAAACAGACTCAGAAGAAATGCGAAAATTGTAGGAAATGTTGAGAATCGGATCATTTTTCCCGCTTTTCTTCTCTCCGAAAGATTTCGGAAATTTCCAGATTCTAATCCAAGTTCTCTGGAATAGCATAGGTACAGCTTTTTTGGCGGAAAAAACGAGATTTCCGATTAGGATCAGTAGAGGGAAACATGAACAATTGATCTTTCGGAGAGGTTTAGAAATGGGAGAGATCTATTCCAACAGTATAGGACTCATTTGGAAAACGGTATTTTGAATATTTAAGGCCAAGGGAAAACAAAACAACTAAAATTTATTCAAATACAATAGTTTTTAGAAAATATCCTGTTCGAAGTTCTCAATTCTGTGTACTTCAAGTTCATGTAAAACTGGAAAAATTGGATCTTATTATTAAGATACATCTGATGCAAATTTTGATTAACAAGTGAATGTTTTTTCACATCACATGGGTTAGGAATTTTCTATAAACTAGTGGTTAGAATGTAGCTGACCCTGTGAATGGATTCTGAAATTTCAAGCACTCAATGCAGACTGAGAGTCTGGAAACCTTCATCTGGAAGTCTTCTTATCGAAATTACATGGAAAATCCAGGGACGAGTCAGACGTTTAGAGGAAGATTTAAAGACTTTCCGGTTCCAGTGATGACTAGAAAATATTCAAAATCCACTCACATATATTTTCAGACCAGTAATTTATAGAAAATTTCTAACCCATTTGCAGAAAAAAGAACGTTTCCTTGTAAGGTTTGTGATGCAAAACTATAAATATTTATCTACACATTTGGGATTTCCAAAATTGAAAAGGAACATTCTAATATGTGTAATATAGAAACTCTTCAACATCGCAAATCGTTTTTCCAGTGCCAATCGTTTTGCAAACTTCATGAATTCGATTTTTCGATTGATGTCTCCAATGTGTACCTAAACATGAATAATTGAGTAAGGCAAATCAAGTGTATTTTGGACATTCGGCGCATTATCTCACAACATCTCCGAAATGTCTGCATCCGTTCACAGTATACCCACCCAATTACAAGGATGTACTCGGAAATCAAAAGCGTCTAAAAAAAATTTCCAGAAATGTTTCATACCTCCAAGTTCATTTGACAAAAACTGATTCCATTTCTCTCCAAAGGTCCATCGTTATAAAAATAATCGAAAAGTCCAAATTCAGCTCCTTCAGCATCCAACCACAAATGATCAATTTCAGTGATTTTCAAGTTATTCTTCAAGAACTGTAAAAGTTCCACGTGGCTGATTTGTTCAGGCGCATAAGTTCCGTTTCTGAAAACACTGGCACTTGATACTTCAGTCTTTCCTCCAATTGCAAGTGGGAAGTATTCTCCGATTGTTGAGTAGAGATCAGAATTGACTTCAGTCACCGGATCCGCACCATAAAACTTGACACGATAGCCATGAGAGTGGGATTCCTAAAATTATTATATATTTTTTAAATGAAAATACAACAATGTTGCTTCAAGGAGGCCTGCCAATGGAACATTTGCATGTGCTCTATTTCAGACCGTATCAGAAACATGAAAGCGGTAAAACCATTTAAAAAAAGTAATGTACGAAGAGATGAGTTCTCATAAACAGCAAGTACTTAACTGCTATTTCTCAACTGCTGTTGGGGTGATCAACTGCTATGTTATAACTGCTAATGTCTCAACTACTATATTTGGCTATTCTGCAATGGATCAACTGCTATAGCCATAGCAGTTGAGACAATAGCCATAGCAGTTGAGAAATCGAAAGTGACGAAAATAGCAGTTGAGACAATAGCTATAGCAGTAGAGACACTAGCAGTTACAACATAGCAGTTGATCACCCCCATAGCAGTTGAGATATAGCAGTTGAGTATCTACCCATTTTATATTGACAGGCCTCCTTTCAACTCGACCTACAAAAACACTGGCATTTCATTCTATTCTTCATGAAAAAATGCTTCCAGCTAGCATAAAAACTCACATTTTCAAACGCCTTTTCAGCTGTGATATCCTTTCCAATCCCAAGTGTTATAAAAGTGAGTGTCTCATTATCAGTTGCCTTTTTCGATGGCATCAATGCGTATTTAACTTCATCGTCGTTTTTCAGTCCAACTAATCCCAAATTTCCGATATGTTCAGACTTGTCACAGAGCGTGGTGAGGGAAGCGAATTGGAGCCAAAACTAAAAAATTAAATGGAGAGGTTTGATATGAGAAAGAAAAAGAACATACCTCTTCAGCTGTGTTAACTTTATACAATTGCTTTCTAGCACAGTTTGCCCAGTTTTCCAAAATATTCTTTTTCAACGAGCTCCTCCATGAATGATTCTCAGAGATTGGAGGAATCGAAAATGTCTGAAAATTAATTAATGAGTTACTATGAAGTTACAGTACTCTTTTCTTACCTGCAAAAGAAAATAAACAAAAAATAAGCTCAAAACTGCAGTTAAAACGACGGGAAACGTAGACCACCGAACCATAATTTTGCTGTATTCTGGCACGGAACAAATCGTTCTCCAACGAAACGGATTGTGTCTTTTTTCGTGCTTTCGAAGCCCCGAATTTTGAGATTCTAATCGAGATTTTCCTGGAAAGGAACAAGAAATATCAGTGCATCTTTTTATGAGAAAAACTGGATTTTCTATTTATTTTCGATTGAAATCCGTCCAGGTGTCTTGATGAAAAGATAACTATTTGGTCTTTTTTTCTTGGAATATTTACTAGGAAATTGAGACAAATGGTAAAGTCGCAGGTTGCACAGGATTCTAAAAAATGGTCTCCGTAAAGTGTTACATAACAGTAATCATACAGCAAATCCAAGACCGGTTTTCAAAATCACACTTGAAGCCATCTACATTATGACGGAAAAATTCAGTAAGAGCAGTTGACAAGTCCTAACAAAGTCTTGTCTTGGTAAGTGATTTCTGACAAGGGAATGTTTTTCTCATGAGGGTTTAGAATTTTCTATCAACTGGTAGTCTGAAAGTAACTGTCCCAATTAGTGGATTCTGAAATTTCTAGCCATCACCGCAGCCTAGGAGTCTGGAAATCTCCATCTGAAAGTAGCCATTGCTGATATGGCGACTTTCAGATAAATATTTTCAGACTCTCAGGCTCCAGTGAGGGCTAGAAATTTCCAAAGCCACGTGAGAAAAAACATTCCCTTGTGAGGCAGCAAAGCAATCTACAAGAATTGAATAAATTACAAAATTTTATTAAAGTAGTCTTGAACTTCAAGGAAAAACCAACAACAATATTTTCAAAATAACTAAATCTAAAATCACTTTCTTGAGATCGAATTTTCCTCATCGTAATCCTCTTCTCTGTCCTGTTTGGCCACAAATTCGTACAGATTTCTTGTCAAAAACTTCTTAACACAATAAGAATCTCCATAGTTGAACAAATACATTCTCATATGTCCGACGTTGCGATTCTTGTGGATTCCATAACGGAACTCCTTGATGATTGACTTGATTAATTCCATGAATTGGATCTGTTGTGGTTCTGATGGACTATGGACTTCCAAGCTCATTTGACAGAATTTGATCCCTTTTCTGTCAAGGCGACCGGTCTTTTGGAAGATGTCGAAGAGTGGGTATTCAGCTCCTTCTGCGTCAAGCCAAATGTTGTCAAACGTCTGAAAGAAAATAGATTCGATGAGAGAAAGTGATTGAGAAAGCTAACCTTGATCTTGAGAATTCTGTCGAAGAAGTAGATCAAATCCACGTGGACCACATCTCTATTCAAGTATGTTCCATTGATATAGACACTCGCCGTTGAGTATCCAGCATCACTTCCCACGGCGAATGGGAAGTATTTTCCGATTTTTGTATACAAGTCTGCATTAACATCAGTGATTGGATCGGCTCCATAGAATGTCATGTTTCGTCCTACTTCGTTCATTTTCTGTAATTAATTCTTTTTGTTTTCGATAAAAATTTCAAATCTTGGCAAGATCTAGATCTCGGAAAGAAAATTGCCGAACATCCAGTGAATTGGCATAGATAAAAATCAAAAAGAATGGTCAAAAATCGAAATTTTATTCGCCAAAAAACTGCCCTACCTGTTTATAAAGTAGCTCCGCGTCAATATCTTTCCCGATTCCCAAAGTTACCAAGTTGTTTTGAGATCCAAGGGAATCACTCTGAAAGTTTTTTTTTTTTTGAACACACGCAAGGAATTAACAACAAATTGGCGTGCAACTTCATCAGCTTGCCGTCGACAAGCGGCTAGCTGGTAAAACTGCACAGCAACTTGCCGATTGCTTGATAAATGCTTACGGCAAGCAAAAGGGTAAGTTGCTCAGGCAAGGAAACAACAATTTGCTGGTGTGACAAGATGCCGTTTTCTCAGGCAACTTGCCGTTTTTGCTGGCAATTCGCCAAAAATTCCCTAAGCAGAACGTACCTCAACGGGCAACAATCCGAACTTTGTCTCATCACTATTCTGCAATGGTACCAAATTCAGCTGATCTATTTCTGCTTTCTCATCGCATTCATCTGTCCAAATTTGAAATTTCCCCCAAAACAGTTTGTGATCAGATTCATTGAATACTTTCTGTGCCATACAGTTACTCCAACTATTGAATAGGGGAACATTCGGACGAAGATATGAAAGATTATCCGAGGATGTGGTAGTTGTCTGGAAAAAAGAGTTTTCTTTTGAAATGAAACGTTTAAAATAGAACAATGATAGTTACAAAATGATGGAAAAAAGCTGCTTACCTGTCCATATAAAAGCACAATACCTAGAAAAATGAGTAAAATAATAAAAATGAGATTAATCGGTCTGCCAGCACGAAAAGACATGATTCTTATTCAGAGTGTGCTAATTTGAAAAACGAAAAATGCCATCCTCGGAGGCCTTTTTATTTGTTCCGTTGACGTTCCGGATTGTAACTGAGATATGGATCTCAAAGCCTTCTTTTGTCCAGTTTCGTGATGCTTCGTTGCGATATACACGGGAGACAACGGTCACTTTGATTCACCAACATTTTTTGCACTTTTTCCTCACATTCTGGTTTTTTAGAGAGACAAAAGAATACGAATTTTCGAAAATCAAAGCGGAAGAAATTTTTTTTAACATTTAAGAAAATTTCAAGGGTTGGCATTTGAAACAAGGGAAAGTTTTTTTTAAATGGGTTAGGATTCTCTATAAATTGGTGGTCTGAAAGTAGATGCATCTGTGAGAAATTTCCAGCCCTCACTGGAGGCTGAGAGTCTGGAAATCTTCATATGAGAATCTGACCCGCCCCTTGCCCTATTGACTGTCGATATATTTCAGATAGAAATTTCCAGACGCTCAGGCTCCAGTGAGGGCTGGAAATTTCAGAAGTCACTCACAGATGCTTCTACTTTCAAACCCCTAATGTATAGAAAGCTCCAAACCCACGTGAGAAAAACATTCCCTTGTCAGACACAGAATAATGGCAAATTTATCACAAGTTTCTCAGCAATCACAAGAGGAAATGGAATGTTTCAGAATTTTGAAGCCGATAGTCACTGAAAAATTATATCCGTTCATAAAATTTTTTAAATAAAAATATTTAAATATTATTGTTCAATCCGCCCGTCTTGCGTCCTTTGATCAACTCCAAAGTGTTTGCATCAATCTTGGGACCGAATCTCAAAGTATTCTGGAAGTATTCCAGCATCTTTCCAGTGTATCCTTTGACAGCAAGAGAAGATGACTCCTGACTGATAGAAGTGTTTCCGAAATGAGTGAAATGAAGAGAATTCTTCTCAGCAATACTGGCCAAAAGCCATGGGAAGTAGAGGTTGGTGGCCATGTTAGTACGAAGGGTGAAACAGTCACCTTCGAATGATTCTGGAAGCAAAATTGATGATTCTGGAACAAAATTCGAAAAATCAAAGGAAAGTTTTTCTCAAATTGGTTAGGAATTCCCTATAAGTTGGTGGTCTGAATCAGATGCTTCTGTGAGTGGATTCTGAAAATTTCAGCCCTCATTGGAGCCTGAGAGTCTGGAAATCTTCACCTGAATATCTGGACCTGCCCTCGTATTTATACTTGAACTTGGCGGTTTCAGATTCAGATTTTCAGACTTTCAGGCACCAGTGAGGCCTGAAAATTTCAAAGTCCATTCACAGATGCATCAACTTTCAGACAACAAATTGATAGGAATTTACTAACCCACGTGAGAAAAACATCCCCTTGTAAAATACGAATTCAAAGTGTTTTCTAATTTCAGACCTAACCTGTTTCATTTCCAAAATACACCAAATGGGATGGCTTTACCAAATCAATCTCCGCAAGAACCGATTTGTCACTGGCCTCTTGCAAATTCGAAATCGAAGATTCCTGAAAATACAAACCCTCAGAACCGAAATGAATACAATTTCTTACTTTAAGAGTTATTCCATCTGCCTTAGCCAGCTCATAAAATTGAGTTTTCAACTCGGAATCGGCTCCGAAAATTAGGAAAACTGGCTGAATGCTCTCGTAATTTTTGGGAGTTACTTCTCCCACATTACCGAGATCTTGAGCCTTCCAATTAGTTTCGGAAGTGATTTTGGTGGTGTCCATTCTGACATCTTCGGATGCCGGTTCTTTCTTCATCACATGAATAAAAGATGAGATATTGTAAACCTCCGCTGGTCGTTCACTGGTAGCCAACTTCTCAATCTTCAATAGCCCATCCACTGCATTCGACACTTCCAAAAAGTTCAAATTTCCAGAAACTTTCAAGTTTGTTAGTATTGGGTCTATTTCTTTTCTCCCAGCAATCAATACACGTGGAACCCTTGCAATAACAATTGGAATGCGGTAACTGACTGCGTAACTATGAACCATTGCTTCAACAGACATTTGAGCAGATCCCACAAAGTTTATAGGCTCAAGAGGTTGGTTTTCGATACGAGTTTCAGAAGTTCCGTACACATCTTCACCACTGATAAGAACTAAGGATGGTGGAGAAGAGGATTTACGAATCGCATCAAGGATAGAGGTGATTCCCTGTAATCAATAGATTCACTTTCAAAAGATAAATACGAGAATAAAACTCACTAATAATAGTTTTCTGGCAGCTTGAAGTGGCTCCAGTGTGACATCCGAAGTGGTGAGAGATCCATCAAAGACAGTCTTGATATTATGACTTTCGATGATATTTTTGACGGCATCTTCATTCACAGAGGACACGTTGACAAGTGTGAAAGATGAGTTTTTGAGAAGATCAGAAGGGAACTGCAAGAAGAAATTTTCAGAAACTTTCAATAAATACAAAGAAAGCGATGTTTAAAATTTGGCATTTTCCTAGGCCAGCACAATTTTCATTACTTTTCTCGTTTTACTTTTTCGTCGCCTTCACTCACTAGGGACTGACCAGACATGTCTTTGGAGTTGAGGATAGTGAGATATACCAATCGATAGCTGAGAACACGTTAATCATTTTGTTCGTTTCCGTTTTTG
>GL379804.1:724047-737127 GCA_000143925.2 Caenorhabditis brenneri | reverse complement strand
CTGATTCCCCCTTTTATGATCCGTGGAGCCTCACTCCAATAGCCTCTAATCTAGGCAAAAGAAAATCTCTCACCTCGATATTAAACATCCAATGCCTTGCCAAATAATAAGCTGACTATGAATGACCAACCATACTCAACAGAAACTTCAGCATGACTAATTCGTCCCTTGCCAGCCTAACTTCCCTGCATGCCCATCGAACAAACATAAAAAGTATAACATACAGAATGACAATTAATGCAAGATTGTTCTCAATCTGTTGTAAGAGCCGTATTGGCATTCTTGCAAGAAGAAGTGAGCCGAGTGAAATGTAGGGTGATAAGGGGAAGGAGGAGAGCGAAATATATTCACCTGCAATTCTTATTCGAAGAAGCAAACGACTTCTTCGCCGGTGCCTAGCAACCAAAGAATCTGTTTAATGAGAAAATAAGAAAACACTTTTTTGTTTGAAAAAAAAGTAATAGAGCTTGAAAAGCAGAAAGCAGGTTGTACTGAGAACTGGTTGAAGGCAATTCTTTTGATTATATAAAAAATATACTTGATTAAAATGCACGTATTTATTAAGCGGAGATGTTAGTCTTTTCAACAGGATAAATTGGCTCGGCGACACTTTGCAACTAGACGTTTCGCAACCGATGAAAGTGGTCAAATATAGTCATACACATATTTTTAGTTTACGAAACGTCTAGTTTCGAAATGTCGCGGAGCCGATAAAAATGTAGGAATGGTTGCAAAGATTCACAAAGAAAATTGGGATTATATTTGTAATGGTATTGCTGGCGAATTATCATGAAGCAAGTCAAAAAATAGGAATGATGCTGAAAATTCAAAGTCATACTTTTCAATATTCTGTCTTACAAGGGAATACTTTTCTCACATAGGTTAGGAATTTTCTTAAAGTTGGTGGTCTGAAAGTAGATGCTCCTGTGAGTAGATTCAGAAATTTCCAGCCCTCAATGGATCCTGGGAGTCTGAAAATATTCATCTGAAATTGCCAATGCATTGTAAATAAAGGGGCAAAGTCAGATATTCAGATGAAGACTTCCAGTCTCTCAAGCTCCCCGTGAGAGCTGAAAATTTCAGAATTCACTCACAGGAGCATCTACTTCTAGACCACCAAATTATAGGAAATTTCCAACCTATGTGAAAATATAATTCCCTTGTTACAATACAAGTATTCAATGCTCACCTTCTCACTATCCAAACCTGAATCTGGCACCAAGATCTGAAGTAATTCCAACAGGTTCATCGATCCAACCAGATTCCGTCTTGAACACTACTCCAATGATTCTACCATGAGACCATACATCGAAATGATTCGCTTTCATATGAGTCCATCCGTCTTCAGCCAAAAAAACATAAAATGCAACGAGAGTCATTTTGATCCAACCGTTGAGATCATATGCTTGAGCACATAATGATTCAGTGATGAATGCAGGACACTTTCCAACTTCTTCACTATACGTGCAAATGTTCATGACGATGGACAGATAGAAGAAGTTCATCTTTGAAGACCACGTGGATTTTTCTGGTGTCAAGTGATAAACAGGGTTTTGTTGGCAGGCTACGTAAATGACTACGAGCATATGATATTGAACAATATAGTAGGGTTGGCAGTTGCTTCCAGGGAAGAGTTTTTCCTTCAAAAAATGGATTTTGAGAAATAATCTAATTGTGCTGTTTTGCTTTGGATGGCATAAATTTAGGAACCCTATCTGAGAAAGTATAAAAACAAGGCTCCGCGTCATTTCGCAACTTGCCAATTCGTAACTACGACCTTTCGCAACTAATACAAAACGCCAGAAATAAGATTGTAATCGTCAGATAAGACTAGGAAATGTTTTATGCATTTTGTTTGAAGTACAAGTCCATTCTACTTGTCAAAGTCAGTTGCGAAATGAAGTAGTTCTGAATTGGCAAGTTCCCAAATGACGCGGAGCCAATAATAAGTACGAGAACAAATAAAAAAAGAAAGTCATTCTTTTTTGGTGAATGGTGTCTTTCAAGGTCTGCTAAGTTTCAATCAATTTGTTGTTCCAACTCACCAAAATTTCAAAATCCAGGTTCCAAAAAAAGAAGAAATCCGTGCAACACATGAAAGTGATCGGGAACGCAGCTTTCACAAATACCACCTCAAATCTTGTGAGTCTAACCAGTTTGAACACTTTCCTCATGATAACATAAAACGAGTAATAATACACACAGAGGAATAGAATATCGGTGAGAACTCTTCCAATGTACAGTTTATCTTTTCCTTTTGGATCCGAATAAGGCAATGTGTCATTGTAACGAGACGTTGAATTGAAGAAAAAGTCGAAGAACATTGAGTTCAAACAGACTCCTGAAGAAAAAATCAATTTTTTTTCGAAAAAGTGAAGCATGAAGAGAAAAGAGAAAAGAAAGTGCTCGTAAGGAGAAAAAAGGATTCCCATTTTTCTCCAAAGGGAACATCTGCTTTTTCCAACCTCGAAACGAACATAATTATAAGGAGAACTGGCAGATGTTCGTCACTAAAAGGCGCCTCGTCCGAAATGGTCAGAGTCAGTGAATGATGGTTTTTCTATTCTTTGTTAGGTTTTCCGAAAAAGACGAAGAATGAAGCGTAGTTGTCTTGAGAGCAACAAACGGAGACAGAGAGCATCAAGAAAGAGAGTGCTATCGCGAATTAGAACTGGCAGCATTGGAACCGAGTAGTTCCGAAGCATCTGATAGCTCCAAAATTTAAGGAAGTGTATATAACCATATTCTGTTGAAAAATTCAGCCCCAAGTTGCAACTGGGAGTTTAAATATGGTCCGGTTCTAATCCGTAAAATTCTGATACGGGACGATTCAAATGCGTCCAGTTTTAATGCCGGGTAGCACCAAAAAAATGACGTTTAAAAGTGACGCTCAATAACGAATAGATGAATCACAAGATTGATTTTGTGTAGAGACTATTGGATGAAAGGAAACTGAATGATTATGATTTACAGACACAGAGCGCATGGCTCTGCATCGGTCTTGATTGATTCTCTACAAAATTGAGAGCCGCCGAACCATTACAATTCTTATTTGAAATTCCCAAATTTCTGTTCTGAGTGTAATCGTACTGACAGCTCAACATCACTTTGTGACATCTTTTTTTGTTTTCCTATCTTTAAACTGTAAAGAACTAGAGTGAATTGGGGTGATCTCACTTTAATCAAAAAGGCGAATCAAAGGTTCACTGAAAATTTCAGAATTTAATTACTCTAATCGTTCTCTTGGAAATCTCTAACCCATATTTTGTATCTTGAAAATTGTTGTTATTACAATTGTCTTCGTCTCTCAGTTCTCTTTTTCTTTTGTTTTTTTTTGAAGGCATCAATTCCCCAGGTCTTAATTTGTACACGAGTGTAGGTTGCTAAGCAATCGGAGAGAGAGAGAAGAATCTTCACCACTACATTCACCTCTTCTCGGAATGAAGTCTCTAGCACTCTTTGTATTAACCATAGTCTGTGTGATCATTTATGTATATTGTATATATCAGATTTCAAAATATTTGTATGAGAAATACAAGATGACTAGAAACTATATTCTTTTCATCAATTTTTTGAAAGCTGTGATAACACCGGCCGGAGCGGTGCTGATGCATGTGATCTTCAATGGATTTCATTATGTCATAACTGTGAGTTTACAAGGAAATGTTTTTTTCACATGAGTTTGGAACTTTCTATAAATTGGTGGCCTGAATGTAGCTGTCTCTGTGAGTGGGTTCCGGAATTTCTAGCCCTCACTGGAGCCTGAAAGTCTCATAATCTTCCTCTTAAAATCTAACCCGCCCCTTAATTCATTGTACTGCCGATATGGCAATAGTTTCTCTGAAAATTTGACAGTAGATACCTCTGGTAAGTTTGAACCTAGGGTCCATTTGGCTGTACACCAAAGGGCTCGGGAACCGCGCCGACTCTGCTTGCCTATAAGCGCCGAAGCTTCTTTTGTCTCAAGTACGAGTCTCAATACACCAAGAGTTCCCACCTTCTTAAATGATATTACAGTACCTGTTCTCCCCATTATCAATGCTCATGATGTTCATTCTCCTAAACTTTTTTATCATCTCAGCGTCTATAGAGTTTCAAAACTCTAAATATGATTATGAGCCCAGTGAACTGGACGATATATGTGTGATTCCATACTTTCTGTCCTATGTTCTTCAAGCTCTACTAGACGATCCAGCCAACTGTCTGGATACCTTTTCTGATGAAGAGTGTCTCATGTCATACAAGTTTGTCGAGGTTTCTCTAATATGTGTTTATTACTTTGGCATTTCGAACATTCTGGATTTCGTAAGAATTTGGAAAGCGAATACATTGGTTATCACGTACAATGATGATGTGGTTGGATACATCACGTATGATGGAGGAAATTGGAAACACGTCATGATTGATGAAGTGGAATTTGAAGTTGGAAAAACAGGTGATGAGGATAACGATGATGATGACGGGCAGGGTTTTGGGTGAATGGCTCTGTATTGATTGGAAGGTCATCATCCTCCCTATCAGAGGCAACGTTTTTATTCAGCGGATTTCAGAAAACTTCCAAAATTCTAAAACGCCGTGACATTCTGTTTGCCTAAATATCAATTCTAAAAACCAACTTTAATGTTCTTCATACCCTATATTTCTTCTTCTTTTAAATACACGGTCATGTTTCCATATTCTTCCTCCTATGATGATCACTCATATGCAAGTGGAGGTAACTAGAAATCTTAAAAATATATATCCATCACAAATATATCATGTTTTTAGTCATAACAACTCAAACAAAAGGTTCATTTTGCATGGAAGTTGATGCACCAAAACGAGTTTCATGCGGTAGTAGTTCATCAGGATGTGATGTAACGATGGATAAAACACAGAGTAACGAAGAGACTATTAGCCCTTTGAAAATTGGATACGAGGTGAGATTCGAATTGGAAAGCATCTAGAATTCGTTTATTTTTTCAATTCCCATTCCTACTCGGCTCCACGACATTTCGCAACTAGACTTTTCCAAACTATTTCGGTTGCAAAACGTCAGTTTTTGAAACGGCACAGTTTCGATATAACATGGTTGCGAAACGTCATAGTTGCGAAGTATACGTTGGTTCCGGAACGCCACGATTTCGAAAAGTCTAGTTGCCACGGGTCGAGGAGCCGAAAAAGTACCATTTACTTTTGTTAATTTCCAGTTAACTTTTATTTCACGAGCTCGAGCTCAATAAAACTATAAAAAAATTCCGAAGATTCTGATTAATTCTGAATAACTTATTTTATCAGAAACCCCGTCTATGCTGTCTCCTTCAATTCAAAACACTTTCTCACATCATTGCCACGTGTCTTGTTCCTCTCATTCTCGTGAATACTGTACTTATTTTCAAATCGACCACATTTCATGACGACGTTTTCCGAGAACCAGAACACCTATGCGAATTGGCGGGACCATTCAATTCGATTGCACTACTGTTTAGTCTTAGTCATGTAATAATTTGGTATTACAGTCGAGAATCGACACAAAAATCGGCAAACATGACGTTTTGGGTTACGGTAGGGATCTGGTTTCTGGGTTATTTCATGTAATCACCGAAGTTCATTCAGGTTCTCACTACTGGATCATTGTCCGTTTCTGGATTCCTTCTCTGGACCGCCCATCCACATTCATTACTATGTTATCAAACAATAGTTCCACTTCAATATATTTGTTTCTTCGGATCAATACTGGCAATGAGTTCAGCTATAATTGCTGTGTTTCATGAGTGGCAAGCATCAAAATATGGTGGGTTACTGTATTTGAATGAACATTCATTTTATGACGTTTCAGCAGTCACTTACTAGGTTGGAGAAGACACCAAAGAATATCATTTCATATTTTATTAATATTTATTTTCACTTGGTTTTTTATAAGAATGTTCAAGCTGAAGTGAAATGAAGTTGTACAAAACTGTTTGAAATATGAATTTTCAAAAAGTATCATGACTGGGGGCGCGATGCGCATGCGATCCAAGACTCAACCGCGTTCGTTGGGATTGATCGGCAGCACATGGTAGCCAACAGTTTGGTATGCAAATGCGCTTTGCTGAGGAACACACGTAGGCAGAGATGATAGGTCCCCAAAGATACACAAACCCCGAAGAGCAGGTACCCAATTTCCGTACCCACAGAGTAGGGATACCTCAAGAGCAGTAGTATACAAAGATCCAGTACCCATTCAATATTGACCCTTTTATTCGCAAAATGCGTGTATGCTATCTGATCTTTCCAACTTTTTTTAAAAGTTCCGATTTGGGTATCAAAGAAGAGCTTAGGGTTTGTGACATCACATAAGGCGTTTTTCATTTAGACGGTAGACATTTCGTTAACTACCTCTTTTACTTTCTAAATTCTCCGAATTGCTTTCTGTTCCCTTTTTTCTTTTTTTCGGTTCCTCCACTGTTGAACGTTCCGCGTTATTTACAATACCATATTCAAACTTGATTTTCTCAAGGACTCGAATAACACAAATGCAATGAAAGAGCCAATCGCCCAAGAGGAAGCACCAGTGTCTCCCTATGGATTAGAACTTATAGAGGACGAAGATTTTGAAGTGATTGATGGATCTACTGAAGACAATGCTGGTAGCAGTGATCCAGAAGAAGTTGAAGAAGTTGAACAAAACAGAAGTTCCTCTCTGGAAAAACTTTTCGATCGCCTATTCGAAAAAATATATACAACCGCAGAATTACTGCTAATGAAAAGCATTTTGACAAGTTGCCTCTCCAAATACGATAAAAACGAAATGCGAGAGATAGAGGTTGGTTTATACATCTATTGTGATGCTAATGTTACAATTTTCAGAAACTGTTCCTGTTTCAGTAGGTTTAATATGAATTATTTCAGCAAGTTTTGCTGATTGGACTGCAGAACTCTGAAACATTGGTAACTGTGGCTGAGTTCTTCTTGATTTTCGGCAATTACCGACTTTCCTGTGAAATTATTTTCTGTGCAGCAATACTTTCTGTACAAGGTAATCTTTACTTCTCAAGCATGTATGCAATATATTCGTTTTAAGAATTTATTGCCAACCAGCAGCTTAAAATTGAGCTCACCACTCACAACGCATATGCGCGCTTCGCAGATGTTCTACCTGACCCAATAGGCATACTGTTCACAGGGTTCGAATTGTAAGTGTAGAAAATGTTGCAAATTTTCTGTAATGTATTTGTTTCAGGAATCATGAATCCTTTTATACAAATTATCATGGAGAAGTCCGCGTGAAACAGGGAATCTCTGACTTGAGAATTTTCCTCGAAAGTATGCGGAATATCTCGATGACGGACGAGTGGAAACTAGACTTGGAGAGGATGGAGAAAGGTTTCAATAGCGTAGGGTCTAATTGTTTCGAATCTCAATAATTTTTCACCTCATTTCCTTATTTTTTTCCTTGTTCTTCTCTTTTATTTTCCCTCTGATGATAAAGAAACAAGTTTCTTTCGAAAAAAAAAACAATATGATATTAGAACAAAACGTGCTTGTTTTTTAAGACTTGTTTCTTTGGGATCCCTAATACAACCAAATGGTTATTTCTTTAATTTAAACTCTAGTCAGAAATGGAGACCATAATTCAGATCAGTATTCAGCTGAGTTTCATTTAGTAGAAAATCATTTGAATGGTAAAGTTTGAAAAATTGATTTATCTGTCTGCAAAATGTACAGTTAAACAAAAACAACAAACACTTGAAAACAAAAAAAAAATTGAAACTACATGTATCTAATCAACAGCTACAAAAACTATTCCTTAAACAAAAATTTCAAATCTCTTTTCGCAAGAGCTTGATCAAGAGATCTATAATCGCCAAGTTTAGTGATATCTCCATACCCAACGAGTGAAGGTTTAGATGCGAGAAGTCGTTCAGCGACTCGAATTATGTCTCCGTTGCTTACTTTTTCTGGAATTCGAATGAATTGGAATTATGAGTATTCTATACTACTACTTACCGATTCTCTCTGCATAGTCTTCCGGCTGTTTTCGTTCACCATGTCCCAAAACTTGTCGAACCATGTCTTCAAACAGTACCGGTCTCACTTCCAAGTTCATCATCAAATGGCTTCTCAATTGAGTTCTAGCTCTTGCTAACTCTTCCGAACGTACTCCATGTTGTAATTGAAGAACTTGTTTAACAAGAAGAATTAGTGCATTGTTGATTTCTCGTGGGGGCGCGCTGGCAGTCAATGTGAACACTCCACTGTCACTATAAGAGTGATTATGAGCAATTGCACTGTAAAGCCAGTAGTGTTGATTCATTACTTCCGTGTACATCCTAGCGTACATTCCTTTTCCGGGTCCACCTGAAAAAAATGTTCTTTCGATCCATTTTTGAGGAAATGCTCTATATAGATATTACTTTTAAAAAAAATTAACTCGACTTACCAGCTGAAAATGCTCCGCCACCACCTAAAAGTGATTGCAGTACACAGAAAGCAACAAAATCATCATCTTTATAACTGCATCCTTCTAATCCGAGAACAACATGAGCCAACAATGGGTAAGGCTTTCCAATGGTCAAAGTTTTTAAATCTGTTTGAAGCCTAACTTCTCCGCCAGTGTATTGTGATTTAGAAGTGTCGAGTTCAGGTACTTTTGATGGAAGCAGAGAAGGATTTTTGTTCCAAATGACCTGTTGAGTGTCGAAATGACGAGAGATTATAGAAACAAACTCATCGTGATCGACACCAACTCCTGTAAGCATGGAAAAAGTTTTGATTTGAGCAGCTTTTTATATTAAACAAAAATCATACAAGATATCGAGAACCAACCTCCAACAACCATTCTATTTGGTGTGTGCACTCTGCTCAGGAACCCATAAACATCAGAAACTCGAATCTTATCCAACGAATCCAAACCGAACTTCGGATATCCAATTGTATTATTTTGGAATGCTGCCTTATGAATATAATCAGTCAAAAGAATTTCAATGGCCTCAATCTTATTCGGTAAATCCTCATTCTCGTAGGATACTATCAGCTTTGCTTCCTTCAGATGCTCATCATTAATAATGGGCCTCCAAATTGTATCTGAGATCACTTTGACAACTGAATCTACACCATCACGGTGACAACTGGCAGCGTACATCATCGTGTCACGGGTACTTTGGCAATCGACAATTCCACTGCTTTTTTCTAGTTGGTGGAAGACGTCCTCCCGGCTGACGAAGTTTTCGGAGGACTAGAATGATCAAGTTTATTTAGCATACCCCCATCAGTTTCAGTTTGTTTTTTTTTTACTTAAGGCTATTTTTTCGATTTATCTTTTTATCAAAGCACATTTTTCCGATTATATTATAAGTTATATAACGGTACATTGAAGTATTTTGAGAGCTTTCTATTATCTTTTTCAAAACACATTTCGTGTGTTTTTATAACTCACATTAAAGGCAAGTTTCTCTAGAACTCTCGAAACACCAAAGGGAAATCCATTTTCAAATCGACATCCACTCTCAACAGCAACTCCAATAGTTACAAAATCTCCATAGGTATTTTCTGTGCAAACTTTCAACCCATTTGGAAGCTGCGTGACCTTTGAGTTTCTCCCAATTGTTGCTGCTCCTCTTGGTACTAAACTTGGACTTGTTTTCATCGGCAAAGGAACGGAAAGCGGTAGTCTCTTGGCTACATCATTTGTCTGATTTTTGACGATTTCTCTACAACTCCTGACTGATACACTTATGTTCCGACATTTTATGGAATTTCGGATGCTTTTTTGTAGAAGCATCTGAAAGCAAAAAGTTTAATTGATTGCAAAATTAGCTATCGAAAAAAAACTTGATTGAATAAATTTTCTAAAAAATTCCGAAACTTGTGCATTGTGTCGTAAGATGTGCGCGCCGTGTTTGCGTATCTCACTGGATTGAAAAATATGTTTTATTTTTTCAAAACGCTTTTGTTCATTTTTTTCATTTTCAGCAGATTATTCTGCTGAAATTCTTGAATTAAATGCATGTAAATTCTGAGCTGTATACAAATTATATTTGATTCGTAAAAAATAGAAAAGTGAAACTGTTTATGTTCATTTTTGAAAAACATTTTTAGCAAAATGATAGCTTGCAACTAGTTTTTGTGCAAATTTTTCTATCATCTCCAACAGATCCGAAAACACCATCGTGCAAAACATGCCATGCGACATCCTCAAAATTTTTTTTGCAAATTTTTTTAGCAAATGATAGCTTGCAACTAGTTTTTGTTCGAGATGAAAAACTGAAAAGACTGCACCATTATATAGAAATTAGAAAGCGTTCAAATATGAGTGTGATTAAAGCAAGATCATCAAAAATCTTATACTGTATGTCTTTTCTTTCCTATATTTCGCTTTACTTCTCGTTGTTTGTTTCAACTAGTGAAGTTTGTGTTCAGAAATGCTTTCTACACGAGTTCTAATTTCTCGAAGTTATTCTACAGCTGTCAATCGGTTCAGAGTAGTTGAAGTCGGTCCCAGGGACGGGCTACAGGTGTGTTGTCAGCGTTGAACTACCCGAGACTCATTTTCTAGGCTGAAAAAAAGTTTGTACCCACCGAAGTGAAAGTAGAGCTTATTGATCGACTCTCAGCATGTGGATTCTCTACTGTAGAAACTACAAGTTTTGTCTCTCCAAAATGGGTTCCTCAAATGGCCGATCACAATGAGATTGTGAAGAAACATAAAAGGTTTAACGGGGTTTCGTATCCAGTTTTGGTCCCGAACGCAGCAGGACTTAAGAACGCAGTAAGTTGAATTTGAAAAATTTTAAGTTTTACTGAAATCTTTCAGCTAGCGACCGGAGTCGTCGAGGAAATCGCGGTTTTTGGAGCCGCGTCCGATGCATTCTCGCTCAAAAATGTCAATTCCAATGTGGAAGACAGTCTGAAAAAGCTTCTTGAGGTCACGAAAATTGCTCTGGAGAACAACATTCGAGTTCGTGGATACGTCTCCGTAGTTGTTGGGTGCCCTTATCAAGGAGAAGTCAAACCAGAAGTAGTTGCCAAAGTTGCAGAAAAGCTATTGGAAGCTGGATGTTATGAAGTGTCCCTGGGAGATACAATTGGCGTAGGAACAGTGAAAACTGTCTCAAGAATGTTGGATACCGTGCTCAAAAGTGTTCCAGGTACATAAAAGATTCCATCATTGCAGTTTCAGTTTGAAAACCCTTGAATAGTTCACGCTTTTCAATTTTTTTCGCAAACACTATAGGCTATAGATTCCCGGGTTCCAAGACAATGGTCTGCGATCGATTCATGCAATAAGTGACATCAATCGATTATTCTTTCTTCTCTTTTTGGGGTGCTCTGAGGGAGTGTTGTTGCCAGAGAAGACATACAAACGTGTTGTATGCATCTCTTCTCCCGCCTTCTCTCTCGCCTTTTTTCTCTGACCCCTCTCATTGGTCATAGAAACACAACGCACCTAGTAGTCGAATGCGTTCATTTCTCGTTTTTTTTCCAACACATTTACTTTCCAGCCGATAAACTTGCCGTCCATTTCCATGACACATACGGACAAGCTCTTGCTAACGTTCTCGTTTCCATTGAGAAAGGAATTAGAGCAGCTGATTCAAGTGTTGCTGGTCTTGGTGGATGTCCATATGCAAAAGGAGCTACTGGGAACTTGGCCACTGAAGATTTGCTATACTTCTTGAAAGGAAATGGATTTGAAACCGGTGTAGATTTGGATAAAGTCGTTGAGACTGCCAAATGGTTTAATTCGGCAGCTGGTTACGATAAATGGTCCAGAGTCGGAGCTGCTATTTCTGCTAAGAAAGGGGCTTGATTTTTTTTTTCGCAAAATTCGTGTATAATAGTCATTCTTTCCAATATTTTTCTTGAAAAAGTTCCGATTTGGGTACCAATAAAGAGCTTAGGTTTTGTGACATCAAAAAAGGCGTTTTTCATTTGGACGGTAAAAATTCCGTTAACTATCTCTTTTACTTTCTATATTCTCCGAAGTGCTTTCTTTTCCCTTTTTTCTTCCGTTCCATTTCCTCCACTATTGGGCGTTCCTCCTTTCTCACGATACCATATTTAACGTTGCCGTTTCTCAATCGTTTTCTTGTTTGCCCCTCGTTTCTCGTAATGCTCTTTTCCTTAACCTGTTTGACTTTCAGAATGACCGAAGTTCTAGACGACGATGCACTCCTCAATACCGACGACGCTCGTGATGTGACTTCTAGTGATTTGGATGATGATCAAATTGCAGTTCTGCTTGCCAGAGATATATCAGACCGAGAAGAAAACGTTGAAACATTGAAAATAAACGGGGAAAACTCGGATAATACAAACGCAGTGACAGAGCCAATCGCTCAAGAGGTGTTACTAAGACCGGATGCAGACGACGAAGGGTTTGATGAAGCACCAGACGCTGCCAATCAAGTAGAAGTTTTAAAGGAAGATGATGTTGAAGAAATTGCTGAATCTAGTGAAGGCAGTGTCGGAAGCAGCATTGTAGATGAACATGTCGAAGATCTTCTTGCTACTGATGAACAAGTTGAACAGAACGGAGAATCGAACGAAATAGTAGTGACTTCGGATACTGATGATAATGATGTTGTTGAGGATTTCGAAGATGAATCAGAAGAAGTCGAAGAAGATAGTTCAGGTCAAGGAAGTAAGTGTCAAAGTGTGGATTAGAATCCAGAGGATAATTTAGAATTCTTAGAATCTCATAAAACAAATAATGATGAATTCTTATAAGAGTACAGTGTTTATCTGTTTTTTTCGTTGAAAACTTTCAGTTTTCTGCTACAACAATAATTTTCTATTACCACTTGCAGGTTCGACTCGGAAACGTGCTGGAAGCTCAAGTAGTCCGAAAGCACCAGCCCACAAACGCAATCGTCCTGAGCGTCCGTTCTTTGAGGGTCGTCAAAAGGTAATTGAAGCCGTATCAGGAATATATGGAAGCTGGGATGCAAGTCTTAACGTTTCACAGATTCATGTGCTTGCTGATCTTCGAAAAAAGCATTACGAGGAAATCATCGATCTTGGTGTGAAATCGGAAAGTGGTACGTGAAAATATTCCATCATTATCATCAACATTTTTCCAAAGATTCTTATGATGCTATTCATAGGAAGGTGAAA
>GL379804.1:708140-724003 GCA_000143925.2 Caenorhabditis brenneri | reverse complement strand
CCAATGGCACTGCCACGTGCAAATTACAACACACAGAGCCCTCAGCAACCGAAGTTCCATGTGTTGCCGCGTGAAACACGTCAATGGGACACACGCTTCCATCTCAAGAAGGTACTTTACATAAAATAATCGTTTTATTGAACTACAGGCTTAGCATTCCTCCATTCATTTATTCGTAAAAAAAAACAAAAGTAGAACGTGCGATATTTCACCAAAACTTGATATCCTGAAAAAAATTCAGTAGCCAATAGAAGCACATCCCAAATCATTTGCAGGTTTGAAAACACAGGAATTGATGGATTTGACAAAAGACAGTTGGATTTGCCTTTGCGTTCCACTCGTACCATTGGGTCTCGTCATCTCGAGCGGGGACTGTGCTCGCTTGCCTATTCTACCAAAAATGCTCACTTCTCTCGATAAGTGTCCCGATCTCTCCGTGTCCATCCTCTCTAGCGCAAATGACTTCCGAGAAAACTGGCAAATCGCCGGAAAAATCAATTATGAGATGATGGGAAATCTTGAACACAAGGTGAGCCTTTAAATTGTATGATTTCAAACAACCTTTCATTTTCCAGACCATCCAAATTTATGTTCAAGTTGCTTCCTTGAAGGCCGCAGGAATACATGGAAAACCAACTCATATCAATATGTTGACTCCAGTTAACTGGGGAATTTCTAAGGAATGGCCATGCAAAACGAAGTCTCACAAATTCCGTCTTCAATTCCATCAGCAACAGACTTTGCCACATAATGATCGCATAACCATTGTCGTCGTTGCCAAGGACAGATCCAATGGTAAAATCGAGATTTCAGAGGTAATTTTATGATGCAACCTAACAACCTTATTGAATGACTTTCTTTTCAGACCACCTATCTCAACTTAGGAGGATAATGATGATTTCATCAACAGCTATGTTCAGTTCCCTCTATTTCTACAGCTCACGGTCCTCCTTCTCGCCAACACATTCACAATCTCTTCTTCCAAGAAAAAACTGAAGCATTTTTCACCTTTACTCTATTGCAAAATCACTTTATGTTTTAAACATCAAATTGCTTAAAGCAAATTTGATATCCAGACCACCTGTCCACCTGAATCTCTTTTAATAATGCTTTCCCGTGATCCCCAAATTGTTGTTATATTCTCTAATATTAAGTTCGCTCTTATTCAAAATTTAAAAATTCATTTATGTTATTGCTGTTTTCGTCATGATTATATTAAAAATGATGATTTGAATAAATTCAGAAAGTGATTCTATCTACTATTATGATTTTTTTCTGGTTTTCAAACCAACCATATTTTTTATTTTGGAGCTAGAGCTGGCTAGTCTGATGGTGTTTTCAATAACTATTGGACTTCATTTTTAGCTCAGATGCTTTTCATTTTTTTAATTCAGTAAATAACCTCCTTTCAGGTAAAAATGGTTAATTTGTTCTCAAAAACAGTCGAATCCGACGATGAGATGGAAATCGATGAGTCGGACGATGAACAAGTGCACGATGAGGCTGTGACGGTTCGGAAGAAGAAGAAGATTGCCAACGCGGCAGAAGAATTCGCACAGGACTTTGTTTTCGAATCTGATAATCTTTTTGTGGATCGAGAAACTGAGGATCTTCAGAAGTACCTCAAAAAACAGAATCCAACTTCGCTCGACGAGAAAATTGCCGAAATGAGAAAACTCAAAAACACCGGAAAAGCAGTGATTGTGGAAGACGATGATGCAGAAAAAGACGAAGATGATGATGTTCAACAATTAGGAGGAAAAGAGACACGAGATACTGTCAGGGAAAAGAAGAAGTCTGGAAAATCAAAGAAGACAAATGATGGAGACGACTTCTTTTCGGCACTCATTGATGGAAAAAGTTTGGACACAAACGTAAATGTCAGCTTCGAGCAAATGAATTTGAGTCGACAGATTCTGAAGGCGTGTGCTGGAGCAGGTTATACTGACCCAACACCGATTCAACAAGCATGTATTCCCGTGGCACTTACTGGAAAAGTAAGTTTCGAAAAAATTTTATTTTGAATTTCGACAACAATTTTGCTCTTTCTGTGGAATGAAAAGTACTAGAAAATACATATCTAAAGTTCATTGTTTCAGGACATTTGTGCCTGTGCCGCCACTGGAACCGGAAAAACAGCGGCTTTCGTTCTTCCCATCCTGGAACGTATGATTTATCGTCCGAAAGGAGCCAGCTGTACTCGAGTTCTTGTTCTTGTACCAACTCGTGAATTGGCTATTCAAGTGTTCCAAGTGTTCAGAAAGCTTTCTACTTTCATTCAATTGGAAGTCTGTCTTTGTGCAGGTGAGAAAATTTTATTTAATTTTCGAATGAAAAATGGGAACAAAATACAAATATAACAAAGAAAGTGGCCCGTTGGGAAAGGTGGTTGATAATAAATTAAGGGAGTTTTGGAAATGAGTTGTTCTAATAATTAGTGGCTGAAAGCGATGGCAAAAGAGATCCAGAGCGGTTTGGTGTTTCTTTTCCATACACAGAGATGTAGCCGAATAAGAAAACGGAAAGTGTGGCAGAAGTGTAGAAGGCGTATGTGTAATGAAGATGCTCTACAAGTTGGGATGCATAGATTGGGAGAATGAAGTGGGTTAGCCATTGAACCATTGATGCCAGTCCGGTGGCTTTTCCAAGATCGGTGAGCTCGACGGCACTGAAAATTGGATTCATAGAAGGAGTGCAACGAGAATATAGTAATTGTAGAACTGTGATTTTTTTACTCACGTGGTAATCTGTGTAGAAGACTCAGCGTATGCAACTGCATAAGCGGCGGTTTGTACTGCAGTAATCATGAGCATTTGTTCGAAACTGTTAGCAAAAGCAGCAGACAAGTAACTGACGAAAAGTCCAATCAGTGAGACTTGTAATAGTCTCTTTGGACTGGCTCTACGTTGAACGATTGGCATGACGATGAACTGAACAGCCAACAATGACCCAGCCATTGTGAGCAGGACATAGGCACTCTCGTTGGTATTGTGCATGTAGTTTCTGAGCAAGAAGTTACGCGAGATCATTTCGTAACAGACATAGGCGGAGATCAAAAGAGCACGAATAAGGAGACCTTCCTTGAGTGAAGAATTCTTTGAAATCATATGCCAGTAGTCCTGTGGACGGAGTCTAGCTGATGCGAGACGTGGAATGGAGTGGGTAGTTGGGAGCAAGAACAAAACAACTGGAATCATGGTTCCAGCAAGAACAAATCCTACGATGAATTGGGATGTTCTTAGCGATGTCCATGCGGCAACTTTAGATCCAACAATTGGTCCGAAGAACATAGCAATAGCCTAATAATAAGAAATTTGAATTCATAAAGTGATTATGCTCGTCCCTCACCTGTGGAATAGTTAATCTCATGAGAGCGCTAGTTCTCTCACTCTCTGTGGTCACTGTCGCCAAATACATCTCAGCAGTTCCATCGAGTTGATAACCAAATCTCAAGATTTGAAGGAAGAAGAACGCATACCAGGATCTAGCCAGTGAAATTCCGGAATAATAAACGGCAGTGAATATAGCAGACAACAAAAACATGGACTGAGCTCCGAGGGTATCAGCAAGTTGTCCAGCTGCTAGTGCTCCGAATGCGTTACAAAGAGAACCGAAAGCTTGAATATATCCAAGATCAGTGATAGTCATCACTTCTTCTGTGTCCCATTGCAGGAAAGATAAAAGTGTCGTAGTCCATTGTGTCGCAAAGTGCCATAGTCCGAAGACTAGGCACAAGGTGAACATCACCTTCTGCTTTTTTTCGATCGACATTTTCGGGTTTTAGTTACTGTAAAGATTCGAAATGCGAAAGTTCAGAAATTTGAAAGGACTGAGCAGATTGAAACAGGAACAATTCGTCAACAAAAAAATATCTTCAAGAAAATTGAACATAGATAATGATATCACTTGTCTGAAAAACTAGCACATTTGAAGCTTCATTCTAGAGGTCATGAATAGGAAGACGTTAATCGAATCAAAAATTTTGAAATTTCTTTGCTTATAAAGCAAGTAGGAAAGTGACAGACTACTTTTTGCTGCTATTCGAGAATTTAAGTTGTCGACTCAAAGTTTATCTCACTCGGCAGATGCTAAACTTAGTTGTTTTCAGCTCAGTTTCTTATTAATGAACCCTGCGATATAGTTAACGAATTGTTCAGAAGTTGATTTTGTATTGAATAATGTGGAACTATCTTAGAGTTTTCATTCAGTTTGCCATCACATTATCAATGAGAGAATGTGATCAGAAAAGGAATTGGTGTGAAGCTAGGAAATATGAAAGATCACTAATTCATCTTAAAACCAACTGTTATTCTAGCATAGTTAACAAGAACTGCAAATAAAGAAAAGATAAGAAACGGATCGAAAGACTAAAAGAAAAAAGAGGGTGGAGGAAATAAGAAGTGTGAGAAGAGAAGAAGAAGGCGATTGGCAGTATAGATACACAGGGCAGGGGCAGGATTCGTCCATCGGAAAACCCGCTGGGCAAATCTGGATTCATTCAATGAAGACAACGTCGTCTTATTCTACAGCGTCACACACGAAATGCCTCTCACTCTGTGGCTAGGCTGTGTTGGCTGCTTAGTACAGAACATTATATGCTGATGCGACGGGAGGAAAAGCCTCGCGTTATGCTTCGTGATTGCCGCGATTCGAACATGTAATACCTGCTGGTTGAGATTTTGCGGGAAGGAGGAATTCTGGTTGTACACTCTGAGTGTGTAGTGATGGGGGATCACATAAAAAAGGACCGTTTCCTCGATTTGTCGGAGGGGTCGATTTATTGCAACTTTTTCTCCGTTCATAGTAATCTAGCAAATTTCCGAATCTGACAAACAATAGCGCAAATGCAACAACATGTACAACCAAGCCTGAACTTATGTTCTAATAAAGCTTCCATTAAAAGTTATGAACTCGCTAGTATCAGTACAATATTTTCAAGATTGAATTGATAAAACGATTGAGTTGCGTATCAATGCAGTTGTTACTGTTGAGGAAATCTTCATTGGAATCATATTCTTTTTAGAATTTAAGGTGTTTACACTGTTTGACAACATGCCACATGTTGCATCCTTTCCTAAGACCTAATCTACAAAACATCTTTGAATATCAAAGATCTTAGAGTAACTCTGATCAAGTCGAATAGCAGTTTGTATGAGAACTAACTCTTTGGAAACGAAATTTGAAAATGCTTCGGAATAAAACGGATATCGCGGATAATTCGAAAAAGAAAGTTGCAACAATCCTATGATTTTTGCATAGTATGTATGGATTGTTTTCCCTCCTCTCTCGTCTCTTTCTCTTCTTTCTATAACACAAATCGGAAGATGTTGGTGATCCTCCTCCTTCTTCCCTCAAAAGAACAGGTTTCACTCTTTTTTCTTTCTTGTCTCTTTCCAACCCCTCTCGTTCGACATCGTCAATGACCACCGCGTCTGCCGCTACTGGACAACCGATTAACAGCACTTTTCTCGACACGCGCGCCGCGTAAAGGATGAAAATTGTTTTTGATGAAAATAGAAATATAAAAAGAAGATATCAAAATGAGAAAAGGAGAGTAAAATTGTTGAACTTCTCTGAAGTTCTGAAAAGTACAAAAACTTCGGTTTCTAATTCTAAGCTCTCTAAAGTCGGTATATCTTGAATGATTTATTAGAATTAAATAACAGTAGGAAGTCAAATTTAAATATTTAGTTGACCTATAAAACAATACCCAGGAATCATCCTCAAGACTAATCGTATTTCCCCGAAAATCCTGGTAAATACTCGGAACTAAATACCATAGAACCTCCGAACTTCTTCACCAACAAAACTGCTGCACCAGAAAGAGATGCACTCATTATGCACAAAGAAATAACGTCATGGTGTGGAACGACAGTTCCATGAATAAATGGAACCAACAGAGTAGCCGCCAACTGACTCATTCGCAACACCGATGCCGCTGTTCCAGCCTTCCGCTTTCCGATGGCACCCATCAGTTGGGAGGAGAGTTCGCCGATGCAGATTGTCGCCGCCGCCACCTGCAACATACACAAAATAACACAATTATAACAATAGAGGGTCGATTGACCGAAGACAAACAAGGCGGGAAAAGACGGAACACTACCGGACATGTGAGCGTGGTCTTTGAGCCTTTTTGGCGAAGATCCTACCTGAATTGGCATTCCGATAAACAAATGAATCAAATCGTGGAATACAGCCAAATACAAGTAACTACCAGCCAACAAAGAGAACGATCCGGAAAGCAAAGTCTGGGTTGAAATGGTTGATTGAAGCTTTGGCAGCAAAATTGTATTGACAAATACAGTAGTCAGTCCCAGAGTGAGGAACAAATTATGCATGTTGTTTGGATCTCGAATTGCACTAGATGCCATAGAATTTCGTAGAAGGGAATCATAAGCAGTATATGGACCAGTCACCATCATAAGAAGAAGAGAGTAGAGTTTGACACTGTCGCTCTTAATCACTTCAAAATATCCGCTGAAGTCTGGTACCAAAGAAAGATCTGAAATATTTGAAACTTGCTTCGGATTGTCTCAAAACCACTCACTTGGATTCGGGTTGTCTGGAAAAAAGTTCCAAATAACTGGAAGCAATGTAATCACTGCTAAAAAACCGCATAGTGCTTGTGATACTTCCAAATATGGTGTCACAAAGAAAATCATCTGAAGTGCACAATATGGCCCCAAAGCGTATCCAATACTTTGTGGAATCATGATCCGAGTAATTAGACGAGTTCTTTTTTTGTAATCTCCATCCTCACTCTCCATATTTAGAATAGCGGCGTCAATAATCATTTGCATATTGTTGAATAGTAAAAGTGACTGGAGGAATACGTAAATGTAAAGATTTGTGAATTGGCAGACCAAAAATTGATAAAGAATAACAAATGCCGTTGAAATCATTGCACTGTTCCGAAGACCCATCACTTCAATCTAAAAGAGAAACTAGAAAAGTTTCACAGCTTATGTTCTTGGACTCGATTTTTTGAATCAAGAGAACTTACCATTCTGGCCACAAAGAACGTTCCGATCAACGTGAAAGTTGTACTAATTGCAGTGAGCCAAATGAAATTATCCATCCCAACCCTTGGTTCCAAGTTCCATTGAGCGAAGGGTATCAATGCGCGGGTCCATTGATCAAACGTATGATATGCACCTCAAAAACTATTCTATTAGTTTTGGTAGATTCTATAAATCTGAAATACCTGTGGAAGCAAGAAGAGCCAGCTCGTGGCGCTGCTTCTCGCGTCGGTTCATAGTTGAAAATGATTTGAAAAGGGTGGAGATTGATACATCCACCAGCCACCAGATGGCATTATTTGCGCAGCAGGGATTCGTTCGAAAGCTGACGTAGATAACAAAGAGCTCGTGCATTTTTTTGAAAAGAGAAAAAAAAAGATTATGAAAAAGTGCAAGCGGTTTTTTTTCGGGAACACTTGAGAATTTTTTATTGAAAATTACAGAAATCTGTGTACTGTATTTATTGCTCAAGAATAGAATTTTGAATATCTAGAAGATTTTCAATTAATTTTAATCGTATTATTTTTCAGGAGGATTGGACCTCAAAGCACAAGAAGCTGCCCTTCGGTCTGGCCCAGATGTCGTCGTCGCCACTCCAGGACGTCTTATTGATCACTTGCACAACTCTCCGAACTTCAATTTGGGAGCCATCGAGGTAGGCGTTTGTTCTGGTAAAAGACTCAAAATATCTATATTTTAAATCTTCCAAACTCAGAATTCCTTCTTCAGGTTCTTGTGCTCGACGAAGCCGACAGAATGCTTGAAGAGGCTTTCCGGGATCAAATGAACGAGCTGATCCGTCTCTGTGCTGAAAACCGTCAAACCCTGTTATTCTCTGCCACAATGACTGAAGAGATTGACGAATTGGCATCAATGTCTCTCAAGAAACCAGTGAAGATTTTCATCAACGAGAATACAGATACCGCATTAAAACTCCGTCAAGAATTCATCAGAATTCGTGCCGGAAGAGAATCAGATCGAGAGTCGATAGTAGCTGCTCTAGTGACACGTACCTTCCAAACCAACACAATCGTCTTTGTTCGAACCAAGAAAGATTGTCAAAGAATGCAAATTCTGTTGGGTCTTCTTGGAATTAAAGTGGGTCAGATGCAGTCTAGTCTCACTCAGGGACAACGTATTGAATCACTTTCCAAATTCAAAAAAGGAGAAATCGATGTGCTTGTTTCCACTGATTTGGCTTCCCGTGGTTTGGATATTGAAGGTGTTCAAACTGTTATCAATATGAATATGCCTAAGTCCATTAAACAATATATTCATCGTGTTGGACGTACTGCAAGAGCCGGAAAAGCAGGAAGATCTATTTCATTGGTTGGAGAAGAGGAGAGAAAACTTTTGAAAGAAATTGTGAACTCCAATGCTGATAGAACTTTGAAACAACGTCTTGTGGCACCAGAAGTTGTGGAGGCATATCGTAGAAGAATCGATGAACTAGAAGAGACTATTCAACAAATCGATGAAGAGGACCGTGCGGAGAAGGAGCTCAGAATTGCCGAAGCATCAATGGCGAAGACTCAACACGCATTGGAAACTGGAGAAGCTGGAAATGAGAGAAGAGTTTGGATGATGAAGGAATCACAGATTGGTGAGTTGTGGTTGATTTAGGGTTTGAAAAGATTCCTACCAAATTATCGTTTTCTAACTATTAATTTTTGATTATTCAGAGAAGCAACGAAAGCGTGACGAGATTCGACAAAAGAGAGCTGAGGAGAAGAAGAGAGTTCAAGCATCCAAAACTCCAGAAGAGGTGGCTGCAGAGCACGAAGCAGCATTCCATGTGCGTGCCGCCAAACGAGCCCGTCACACTAAGAACCGACGAATTCGAGCTGTCGTGGAGTCCACTGGAACCAAAGGAGGGCGTCCGCAACAAAATCAAAAGAAGTCTACGGCGAAATCATCGCTTCGAGACATTCCATTGGTCAATGCAGGATCTCGTGGCGTTCAAAAACCATCAGGATTCAAGAAGGGAGGAAAGTCGAGTGGTGGAGGTGGTAAAGGATTCACTTCGGCTCTTGCTTCAGTATCTCGGAAATCTGTGAAGGCCGCCCGTCACGGACCAGAAGATTCGAAATTCCAAAAGGCTCGTGTGGCTCACCGATTGAAGACCAAAAAACGTTAAAATGTTCACTCATTCGAAGTCATTGTTGTTTTCTTTCTGTTGTTATTGTTATCAGTTTTTATTTTGTCTTTTCTATTGTTTTACGGATTTCCGTTACAAAATGAATTGTTTTCGAAAATAGTTCATTTTCAAAATTTTATTAGTTTAAAAAGTTAAAGAAGAAATTATTAGCTAAGTCCAGGGGTTTTTATTAATTTAATTAATTAATCGAGATGACATCCTTGAGGTAAGATCTGCTTTTTTCTGCTCCATTATTTATATTTTTTGTATTCTTCAATCGAAAATGAATCTCTAGACTTGTCGATGACGGTATGGAGAGTCGTGTTCCTGAAAAAACAATAGAGAAATTCTTCAGAATTGAATCTGGAACTTACATGTTTAGGTTTCAGAATATTATCATAATTATCTTCCATTAAAGCAGATCTTGATTCAATTCTCTCATCCATTTGTTCCATTAAATCTCTCAAATCATTGATTTCATCAACTAATTCTTCTTTCTTCGCCTGAATTTTCAATTGATCCTCTGGAATCGATGAAGTTTTGATTCCGAAAATCTTGGCTCGATGAGCATTCTTATTTCTGAATTTCGGGAATTTTCGATTCGCTTGTTCAGCTGGAAGAACTTCTCCGTAGTGAAGTTGAATGACTTTTGTTCGGTGAGTTTTGAAACGATTCTTTTTCGATTTCGGTTTTTTCGAGAGAATTTTGGTGGATGGCACCGCCGATGATGGATCAGATGGGGAGTTGTCGAGTCGGAGACGGAGATCATTGCTGAAATACAATCAATTAGTAGTACCTCTATCAAAAGTGCATCTTATGATAGTTTCAGTATTCGGTTTCTATAGAATGGAGATCAAAAGTGATTTTGATTCTATTTTATCGATTTTCTTGTTTATGGGTTACCGAGCGCTTCTCTTCTATAACTATTGGAGCTCGGATTACGGTAGGATTACGGTAGGATTACGGTAGCCACAGTATCCCCACTTTTTGGAAATGGGTTGGGAATAAACAGAACTGTTCCAACTTTTGCATGTAGTATCTACGGGACCCCAATAGTAAGCTAGTAAAAAATTGTAAAGATTACTGTAGGAATACGGTAGTTACAGACTAAGAAAATGTTAAATTTGGGGAGAGGGGGAGATTGAGAAGTCCAACTGGTTATTACTGCCCCGCTCTAGATATAATATTTCGCAAGACTACAAGGCTCTAGAGTTTCTGAGTTCCCAAATTCCAAAAAAGAAGGACTTACCCAGTGACATCACCCTCTTCCTCAGCAGCCTTCGTCATATTAGCCAGCATCCAATCCAACGCGTGCAACGTGTCAAGTGAAATCTCTTCTGGAATTGGGAATGCAGAAGGAGTTGATGGAGTTGTTGTAATTGTTGTTGTAGTTGATGGGGCTGATGCAGTTGGCATTGGAATTCTGGGGAAAACCTCTCCATAGTGAATTGCTGTTTTCCCTAGAAAAATAAATTTAGATTTTTCAATATTTTTTGTAACCCACATGGCTTTTTCGAAGTGGGTTCAACCATCATCTCCTCTTCAAAGAAGTTGATCATTTCTGGATTCATCGTCTTCTCCATCATAGTAGGGGTCACCAATTCCACGTGGTCTTCTGGGATTACTGTAGGAAGGCGGGGCGTTACTCGTACAGGTGGGCGACGGGAGGTAGTGGTTCTGATGGTTGTAGTGGTGGTTGTTGGAGCTGGAGTTGTGGTAGTAGTAGTAGTAGTAGTTGTTGTTGTAGTTGGACGGGGAGTTGTTGTCGTTGTTGTGGTCTTCATAGTTGTTAACCTTGGTGTAGTCTTTGTAGTCATAGGCTTCATGAGGTCATCCAAACTTCCAAAAATATCTTCCTTAAATTCTTGATCCGAAAACTTTGGACCATCCATACTACTCTCCAATTTTTGCATTTCCTCTGAAATCTTCTCTTGCTCCTTCACCATTTTCTTTGCTGTGAATGTTCCCTCTCCGCGGTTTTTTGGTGGACGTGGAATCTCATTTTGTTCTACGAGCTTCTCAAATTCTTCAAGATTCTGTTGAGCTTCCGCTTCGTCTACAGACTTTTGGAAGTCCTCGATCTTTCCAAAATCTTCTAGTTTTTGTGGCTGATTGTTTGGAGAGATGGTTTTATCCTCATTAGTAATATCCGAAAAGAATTCATCATCGTTCAACAGTTCTGGGAATTTCAGAGCGTCTTTTCCAGTTTGTCCAGGAGCATTTGGTACTGCAAAACTCTTTGCTCCAAGAGCCTTCGGTCTTGCTCCGAAGATCTTTTCTGGAGTTGATCCTGGAGCTCCATCGTTTTCATTCACCGGACGATTCAATAGTTCATGACTCATTGGACTTGGAGGCATAAGTCTTGCTCTCAATCTTTCTTTTTCATGATCCGGTAAATGATTTAACTTCTCGTCAATAGTCTCATCCGGATACAATTGTTTCAATGCTTCCACTCGATCCTCTTGCCATGGATCAACTGTATCATAGTCATCTGGATTGATGGTATTCGGTCTGGGTGGTCTTCCAAGAATCGGACTAGTTGATGGATCACATGATTCTGTTTCTTGGTTTGGTCCCAAGCATCTGAATCCTCGGACAGTGTTGCACGCACGAACTCGGATACGTTTCGAGTCAGAACAGAATGACCAAGCGGACCAGGCTGCCCAAACGGAGGCGTATACTGAAAACAAGGGATTTGGACTGGTCACCAGAACACTTTTGTTATGAAGAGATCTTCATATTCTAGGATACAATGTAGGCAAATACTCAACTGCTATGGGGGTGATCAACTGCTATACTCGGCTCTTCTGCTATGGATCAACTGCTATGGCCATTGTCTCAAATAGCAGTTGACCCATAGCAGAAGAGCCAAACATGGCAGTTGATCACTCCCATAGCAGTTGAAATATAGCAGTAGATCACATAGAAGTTGAGTATCTACCTACAAATGTAAATGTATAATGGAAATTCTTAGTTTAGATGTAGGATCTGTCGGCCTAAAATCAAAATAATCATCGTGTTGCATACCAAAAATTATGTAGTTCTTTCCCATACCTTCCTCCCGCTGCAGCTGTTAACAATTGCTCAGTAACCACATAAAACAACCTCAAGTGGATGTGACTATTGGAGCAAACTAGTTTACACCCCGAGAGACTTTGAGGGGATAAGAATCATTCTAATTTATGCTACTATTGCTCTCGTTATTTGTTATTTTGGTTTTTTGACCACCACAATTTTGTTTATTTTTTGGCTGAACTTTGTGTGAACTTTCACAAATAATCTCTGAACCCATTCTTGCTTTCAATGATCAGCCAAACTGAATAGGTTGTACTTTTTTTTCACTTTTCCTCTTGCAATTTTTGAATTCTTACCCATTTGTGCATTAGCTGGCAATAGAGAAGGTCTTGGTGTGGCAAATCCATTGAACTGGTTTAACCTTCCAGTTGGTGCCCAAGATGGTTGTGTTGTCACTTCCAAATCGTGTAGTTGACATTCTGAAAAATTGATTTTGAAATGGAATTGGTTCCGAAGATCTCATCTAAAAGTTCAAAACCATTTCCTAAATACTCATTCTCTCCTTTCACTTTATCTCTATCTCATTCATTTTTCTCTTTCTCTGAATGATGAATCAATTGTCCTTAATTTCGCTTTCTCGGACGAATACCGTTTATAGAAAAGAGAGATGATACCATCTTGATCATCAAAAAATTATGGTCTAGGAATGGGAAAAAGTCTTTGATGACGGTGAGGGGAAGTTGGTTGGAAATGGGAAACTTTAGTAAAAATTATTATAAGAAAAGTGAAAAAAACCCTAATTTTTTTGTTATTCTTTGAATCCTGGACTGGATAAAATGGAAAATATGGCACCATTGTGACGAAACTTTATTAGAATTCGTAGTTTAATGCCATGATGAAGGGAATACTCTATTTTCGGTTTGAAAGTATGGGTGGTTTCAAAAAAGGTCTTTGTCACTTAAGAATTTTTATTATATTTCATTCTTCGAATTCAAAAAGTTACTCAACAGTTGCTTTTGATCTGAGCATCTTAGAATTGTCGTTAGTTTTTGGATTACTGTAGTCTCATACATATTAAAATATTTGATTGATTCTCTATATGATGTCCTGGTTTTTTGAAGGTTTGTATCTTACAAGGGAACGTTTTTTCGCATCGGTTAAGAATGTTCTATAGATTGGTTTTCTAAAAGAACATGCTTCTGTGAATGGGTTTTGAAATTTCCAGCCCTCACTGGAGTCTGAGAGTCTGGAAATCTTCATCTGAATATCTAGCCACGCCCCTCATTGCATTTTCGACGTGGCGATTTGAGATTAAAAATTTCAGACTCTCAGGCTCCAATAAGGGCTGGAAATTTCAGAATCCACTCACAGAAGCATTTACTTTCAGACCACCAATTTATAAAAAATCCCTAACCCACGTGAGAAAAACATTCCCTTGTTATTGAGAAGATGTACCGATGAAATATCAAAATTTGAATTGAACAAATTTAACTATTGCTTGGCCAAAGAAAGCCTTCTTCAGGAGAAAAATAAAATCTGCAAGTACCGTAACCAACAAACACCATAAATACCATACTAAGTAAACCTTATGAAAAAATGAGAGTAGAAAATCATTTTGTAAAAGTAGGAATGATTTGAGAAGAATAGAAAACTCACCTACAAAACTGCTAGGAATAAGAAGTAGAAAAAGAAAGAGCATAATGAGTTTTCGACTAGATTCTCACACACACTTTCCCGTTTTTCGATTCTTCTTTTCCTTTTCTTTTCTCGATGATTGTTATCTTCTCGGGAAGAGAAAAGAAAAGACAGTGGGTCAGTTATCAGAGAGAGAGTGGAAAAGTATTCAGGTCAAAGCTTCGGAAGAAGGGGAAAGGTACGTGTAGGGATAAGGAGGAGGGGAGGGATAAGGGGGAAGAAGCATCATATGCAACTGTTTTGAGATAATTGATGATAAGGCGAAGATGGGAGGGCGAAAGGTGCGGTTTTGTTCCGTCGGAGTGAATGAGTGAGAATTCATTGGGAAGGGAGAAGAATAGTTAGGATGTATTTGTTTTCATTATTTGTTGAGTTAATTAGGTAACTAAGGGATAAGAAATATGGACATCGTAGCGATGATTACATAGAGGACATCTCGTTTTTGTTGTTCTTATGTAATGAAAATCTACAGTACCCCTACGTCCGTTTTCATTTTCTGACGTAACTAATGCAGAACCTAATTCCAGAAGTTACGAAATAGTTTTTTTATTCACAAAATGATCATTAGAGCATCTGAGTTACTGCATCCGCTTCAAAAGGTTTTTATTTTGATTGCTACTTTTCATTTCATAATTTCTCTCAATTCTGATTTGAAGTGATAACAATGCTTCATTAATAATAATCACTTAGCATTGAAGATTTCACGCGTCATTGAACATTTTTTGACGGCTTTCAAATGAATCCTGCTTGAAAAGTTCTGTTCTGATGGGAGATTTTGGAAAACGGATTGGAAAATAATTTTAACAACTTGGAAATCCAGTTCCAACAAGGGAGTTTGTAATCTCTTTAGGAATCGTTTGCTGATTCACTTTCCGACAGTTTTGAGCCTGCTGAAAACGAATCTGAACAATATGACCTCCGCTATATAAAGAATACTTGAGTTTTGTGGTCTCTTTATAAGTTTCTAATCTCATCGGTTTTTAAATCAATACGGCTTCTAGTGTACATCAAATCTCATATCAACGTGAGGAAGAAACAAAGCGCGGAATATTTACAAGCCAGCGAAGGCTTGCATCATTTGCGGTAGTGTAGAATTCAGTGATCTATCGTTTTTTTTTTGGTTTTCTAAAATACGTTTTTCGTTTTTCAGAAGATCCCATAGTCTTCGGAAAAAAGCATTAGAAATCTGCTTTACTTATAAAAAAAGGAACATACAACAGAAACCCATAATAATCCGACAAAAGAATCATTGAAATTTGGGAGAAACAAAAAGCAACCGAGATGATGAAGTGGCAAACAAAATGACTAGAATACGTTTACATAATAATCACTTAGAAAGAGCCATGATGCGAGCGTTGAGTGGATTTTCCGGTGACTTTTGCCATTCCTTTTTGAGCACTTGTTTCAGTTGGGACAAACGGAATGTAGGATGCTTGATTTTGAGTTCAGCAAGACGTTTTTCCTCGAAGGCCTGTAAATGAAAGAGTTAGGAAATCATGTTCTGATTTTAATGAATGATTAGTTTGGTGGGAATCTGAGAGTTGTGGAAGTTTGCTCCATTTCGAAACTTATACTGAAGTCCAACTATTTATTTATGCCACTAAAACGTTGAGAAAGAAAGCGCGTCTCTTTTTGTTTACAACGAGCAATTACTCGTGAGAATTTTTCGAATTTCGCTCTTCTTCTGGTTTTTTTTTTGGTTTTCGAAACAAGTGTATCAGTCTGTAAGACACGCCTATTTTTTGTAGCTCTTACCAAATAAGCAGCTCTCATTCTCTTCTCTGGATGCTTATCATCGTCAGCTGCTTGAGCGTCTCCAAGTACTTTCAGAGCCTCATCCACATTTCTAGCATCTCCCTCCACGATTTCCAATTTGTTCATATTCTGCTCAAGATCTCCGGCTACCTCGATCTTTTGTGCCTCTTGCTTTCGTTTCTCTTCAATTTCTCGCATGATACGTTCCTCATCCTCCTTACGAATGTGAATGTGGGCTCTGA
>GL379804.1:681882-707977 GCA_000143925.2 Caenorhabditis brenneri | reverse complement strand
TTCCCGAAGTGGCTAACATGAACTGGTTAGGGTGTGGTTGAACGATGTTCAGAATATGGTTATCGGCTTTCCAGATTCCTTGTAGTTTTGCGGTGTCACGGTTCCAAATATACATGCGACCACAATCTGATCCGGAAACTGAAAATAGAAAATAATCATAAGTTTCATTCATAAGTACTTACTGATATATTGATCTCTTGATCCAAAGAAATTCGCTTCCTTGATATCTGTCTGATGATTGATACTACCAACGTATCTTTCTAGATAATCAGCGAATCCCTCAACGGATGCTAGTCCAGGACGATGATTGTCTTTTACTTCGAGCTGAAAATTCCATAATATGTTTTTATTATTGCAATACTCTTACCTGATTGGCTTCCTCTTCCATTTTTTCAATTGAGTTATCATTGGGAAACCATTCTTTAAATTTTTCGATGCACTTCTTAGCGAGGTCAGCATACTCCATAGTGTTAAAACTTTTGATCAGACGGAACAATGCTTTTGAGTTTCCACGATGTATTTCTAAAGCTTTAACACAATCTCGAATACATTCATATGTGTCTCCACGGCGTCGTCGAAGGAGAGCAGCAGTGGCACGATTAGAATGACAAACACTGTGAAAAGCACGATCTGGATCTTTTCGATTGATAAGCTCTGAGTAATAGTCAATGGCTTTTGAGAAGTGTTTTTCACGGATCGCAGTTGATCCCACTTCTCGAAGGTCTGGATGAGGGAGGGAGCGAGAGGCAATGATTGGTTCTTGGGGTTTATCGAGAACTGCATGAAATCGTTCCATAATTTTTGGATCTTTGGATGGTTCGACAGAGAATACATAAATTCCACCGCCTCCTCCATGATTGACGACGACTTCGGTTCCGAGCTTGTTGAAAGCGACGTGGGTGGCATGATAGGATTGACTATTGACGGATACTAAAAACATTTTTACATGATACGATAAATGGATAAGTTCTACTCTCACGTGGTGCAAAGTTCAAAATTGGATCCTCAAAATTTCTACGGTCGTAGAGTCTTACTGTAGTTTCATCAAAACCAACGACTAACTGAAAAATGTTGAAGATAATTCACAAAATTATTATCAACTCTCACCAAATGAGGATTTGCCTCAGAGACCGCTACTGATTTAGCACTAGTGATCTCTCTTTCTCGAGTGGACTGAACGACGACTTCTGGATTATCCAATCGAGTGTCAAACTGACTGAAAAACATTTTCAAATGTATCGAAGTTTTTGTTTCCAACTCACTAAACAGCTTTAGCATCTTCTACTGCTGCCCAATATAAGGTTGGATCGTGTTCTACTGTACAAAGTCTTTTGACTCTTCCTTCCATTTCCCATCTTTTGTTTGTTTTCGTTTCAAGATCATGCAAAGCCACAACTTCATCCGCTGCTCCTGTGACTAACTTCCGATCGTCTGTACCCGGTAAAAACTCAACAGCAAATACATTTCCTTCGTGTCCAGTCTCAAGATTGAAACGCTCAAAGCCAGCTCTCCAAAGTTTCACTTGATGATCATCGGATCCAGAAGCTAGAATAGTACCTTTTTTGTTCCAGCGAAGAGTGTTTACACAACCCGAATGACCCTGAATGATAACAGTAAATTTGCATATGAAATCAAGGAAAGTTTACTGACTTCCAATGTCTGAAAGATTTCAAAAGAGTCGACCATACGATCTTCGTTCAGAAGGTTTGGGAAGAGTGGAACACATCGCAAGCTATCACATCTTTTCTCCCATCTACTGATCATACCTGAAAAAATTTTGTTAGGCTCACTGTAATTTTCTTATGATTTCAGATAATTTTTTAGGATGAGAAAATTTTGCTTCAGAGGTGCATATATAGACTACAAATATTCAATTTCAGAGAACTTAAAAAACTGAAATTTAGCAACATATTTTCTGAAAGAGCGTGGAACCCATGTGTCGTCAGTTTCGAGACACAATACGCAAGCACCATCACGTCAATATACACACTCTCGACTTTTCTCTCAATTACTTTTCTCTTTTTTCTCTGTTAATTTTTTTCCCTCTCTACAGAAGTTTGATTCATAGTTTCGTAAACTTTACAACTTTTTTTTTGGTTTCATGCATTTAGACATACATCAATACTGTTCTTTTTCAGCAAAATGTATTGCCTACAGTGGCTGATACCAGTACTTCTAATTCCAAAGCACTGGATTCATCCCGCATTTTTGATTGAACAAGCGCTTTTCATGTGGTTCTACATTGTCGGTTTCTTTCTTGAAAGAAGGTAAGAGGTTTTAGCTTTGCTCAAATATTGGTTCAAACCATTTTTCTGCGGACAGAAGTTTGGCTTTTGTAGAATAAATTCCAACAGTTTGGGGTGCTCAATACTCCAAAAATTAGTTCAATTGTTATCCTTTCTGTTTTGAAAACACGCGTAATTTATATACATTTCAGACCTTGCCATATTTGCTCCGGAATCTTTTTCATCGCCCTCGCCCTCATCTGCTACTCTGATCCAGACAGCTGCATCTTCTGGCCAACCTGCACAAAGAAACTGAACGACGAAGTGTGTACCTACGTCTACCGTGATCGTATCTCCCCATAATTTCTTCCCATGCATCATCCTTCTCTCCTCTCCTCTCCAAATCTGATCTACGGGCTTTTCGACTCTAATCGCTCTCTTCCATTTCGATCCCTGTAACACTAAGCATCCAGATTCTTGTCCCTTTCGATTGTTTATATAGCTTCAACGATTTTTCAAAATTCATATACCAAGTCCAAACAGTAACAAAATGTGATAATATTTAAAAGAAAACAACAATTTTTAATAATAAAATCAGCAAAAAACTAACTCGGTTAAAAAACTATGAAAACAACGATTTGAACAGCTCATTCCTACTCTCATGGCTCCAAGTTACGACAGAAGGTTTTGATGGATAGAAGTTGATAAGTTTCGCTATCGGCTCATACTTCAATCGTCGATCTTTAGAGGACAACTGACTGACATCTCTCTTTTTCTTGTTACTGAATATGCTCTGCAATTCCATATAACTCCTTGTCATATCAGCTCCATCTTGAGAGTTCGTCTGGTTTCTGGACTCGAGCATTTGCTTCAAAAGGACTTGGTAAAAGTCTGAGTCATCAAAAATCTCATTATCATTGTTGCTTGCAATGACGTCCTGTGATGCCCCAATGCGCGATTTTCCACTTCGATTAGTGTGCACCTTTTTGAGAAGCTTGTCTTCATCAGCGAGTACCTACAAAATGAAGTTAATAAGGACTTTTTCAAGGCTTTCTTTTTATTGAAAGAAAATATTGAGAAGTTGGAAATAATGAAGGGAATTAATATGATTAAGTTATTGGCTACAATCATCTTTTTGTTAGTAGAAATTTATTTAGAGCTGTAATGACGCAAAAAATGTAACACACTGTTAAGGTTGGATTGGGTATTTTCAAATGACTTTCCGTTAACTGGAAGGTAAAGGCTCAGTAAAACGTTTTGACTTACCTTGTTGATTTGGCCCAAAACGCTTCCTTTTTCGAAAACGGAGAAATCAGTGCTATTAATTGACTTCGAGTTGAGAATTTTTGTCCGATTGTACCATTTTGTAACGGTTGAAGCACGGAATTTATCAATGGATGTGTCGAGTGTATCTAAGTTTTTCTTCAACGATTTCAAACTTGTTCCCGAATTTTCTGAGTTCTTCGTTGATGCTACTTGATCTTCAACTCCCGATCCCTCATCATCCTCTTCATCCTCATCATCAAAATCACTTGGGATTTCTTCATCATCACTCGGAATCTCCTCATCGTCACTGTCTTTCCCTTTCTTTTTCTCATCAAAAAATCCAACAGCAGTTTTCATCAAATCTCGAAGTTTTGCCATATTTTCCATAGCGTTTTCCAATGATTTCTTGGTTGAATCATCACAACTTTTGAGCACATTTTTACGAGATTCACCACGTGGCAGTTGGTTCATGGCGTTGAGGAGAGCATGGATTCGAATGTTTGAGTACATTAAATCGTCCCAGACTTGACGTTGATGGAGGACACTGGTAGCTGGAAAATAGGAATGTATGATGATGTAATAAATACGTTCGAATACCTTTATCAGCCTTATCAGAATCATCTTTCAGAGACAGGGTAGTCATTTTTAAGTTTGAAGACTCTTCCTCTTCCTCATTTCCATTTTTCGAAACTTGATCATCTTCGTCATCATCTTCTTCTTCTTCTTCTTCTTCTTCTTCGTCCTCCATATCATCATCTACCTCTTCTTCATCCTCCATATCATTATCATCATCAGAGTCTCCAAAACTTTTGATATTCGCCTCATTTTGCTCCGCTTCCATGTCATCATCTTCACCTTCTTCATCATCTACCTCTTCTTCTTCATCGCCAGCGTCATCATCATCATCAGAACTATCCACTTTTCCATGCAACCCCGAAATTTCAGAAATATCACCGAAAATTGCTTTTCTGGAAACTGCGTTTCCCGCGTATTTTCCCTCTTCGAAATTGAAATTTTTTGCGGATCTTGATCGGTTACCAGTAGGTTTAACGAGTGATGAACCTGTAAAATTAGAAACTTTAGAAAGCACCGGGCTATTATTTACGCACCATCGAAGTTATCATCTTCCAAATCTGGTAACTCGGTGGCCGGTTTCGTTAGTTTGGAGATGTCATCAAGGAGACCCATTTCTATAATAAAATTATATGAAGTAAAAATATCTAACAGGAAAAAGGAACAGAAAAAAAACATAAAAATTAGTGAAAAAATTCAGCAGTGAATAAATCGGAATTTCGGAGTGTCGTTGCGCACGTCTTTTAACAAAATGGGCGGAGGTTCAAATGTTAGATTTTGAAATTGAAGTTGTCATCCAAGTTCAAAGACTAATAATAAAAATAATTTTCTCTTCAAATCAGCGCAATCCAAACAACTAATTCATGACTTTCAGAAAGAAGAGACAGGCTTTGCACATTCCTAATTAGAATGTCCAAACGTTGACATTACGAAGGTAAATGTGAACTTGGAGTTAACTTTCATTCATAAAAAATTTCAAAAATTTCATAATAGCTTAATAGTTAGAAATCTGTCAAATAACCTAATTATTTATCAAATACGTTGCATTAGCGATGCAACAGCTTTATCAACTTGACTCCTGGTTTCTTGTTCATTCCAAAGCGTACAGAAAACCACGTGACTTCTGTCAATCCGTTCTTTATTGGAAACTTGTTGGGAAATTTGATTTTTTGCTTCTTCTTCAGTGATTCCGTTTCTTAGAGAAAAACGGCGAATGGCTTCAATCGGTGGAATGAATGTAGTCCAGAGTTCAGAAATGGAATTGTTTTCAATGGGGAGCGAGGATCGGAGAACTGAAAACGAGATTCTTAAAACTGGAGACTATAAACTGTTTTTTCGAAAGACTCACCAACAACTTTCCCACTCGAAAGTCTCGAGCTCCTCTCAAAAATGGTTTTTCTTTCTTCCTCTGCTAGTTGATCCCAATCAATAACTTCAAATCCATATTTTTGTTTCAGGTAGTTCGCGACTCCTTTCTTCCCACTCGCTATTCCTCCACTCAAATTCAAAAAGTACGGTAGTTTAGAATTCTTTGTATTCCCAGAAACTGGTCTCAAAAGTCTTCCCAAATCTTCACGTCTTCTAGAGCTAGACGAGATTTTTGTTTCTTTCAAAATCTCATCATTTCCTTCTACTAATTCAACAACTATCACTTCCAATTCTTTCATTCCATTCTCTAATCTTCTTTTGTTCACTGCTTCTCCTCCTTTCAGAGTTTCACGGGATACTATAATTGCTTCTAAATCTGGAATTCGAATTGATGGACCAAATGGATCGATTATTGGCTCTGTTGTGCATTTGGCCTGAAGTTTATCCTGTTATTATTGAAAATAGAATTGGTTGAAACGAACAGTTCCAGAAACGTCTTCCACGAAATCCACGACCCTCTTCATTCGATATTCCACTGATTCGATCATTTCGAACAGTGATTTTTCTGTAGGATATATTATCTTATTTTTTACTCGTCACAATTTTTCACTTACTAATAATCATTTCCTTATCCGTGACACCCACAACGATTTCCTCGGAAGCTAACTCAGCGGCTTTATTCAAAAGTACCTTATGTCCATTATGAAGACGATCAAAAGTACCTCCCAACACAACTTTCTTATATTTTTTCGGCGGTGTCTCATTAGTTGCTTTTTCGTCTCCAATCAAATCAAAATCATTGAGAGTTGGGGGTCTAACCAACACTCTGACATCGGTATTTGGACAGATGCTTGCAGAAGAAAGATAAACTTTGGAAATGATTTCATCAGTTCTAGGGAGCTCTGGAGATAAACTGAAACAAAAAAATGAGCTGCTGTTAATTCATAAAAGCTTTTTTACCTGATATAGAGCCTCTCATCTCCTCGCTCACTCGACAAACGCAGCAAAATTTTCAGATTTTCAACGTTTTGGTTCGAAAGAACTAAAAGGCCAGGTTTCCTTTCAGTCATTTTCTAGAGAAAATAAGAAATGAAAAAAGATTTAATCTATTTTCTGAGACGTGTTCTCTTGTCTCTGGGTCATCTTTATTGTGAAATAGGGCATGTTTGTAGGTCACTCCAGGGAATATTTACTGCTTGTGGTTTGACTTCTACGCTCTATTGAGAATTTGTCGGTAGAGCATTCTTGCATATACACAAAAGCCCCAAATAATCAGTTTTATTAGTTGAATCATTTCTACAGAAAATAGGTAAATAAATAAATTAAATCGGTGAAGATTCACCAGGAGAGAAAAGTGAAAACGAGATCTCAGACGGTTTTACACCAAAAGGGTCCAAAAGAAAAGTAAAAACTAATTTGGCATTTCATTGGAGGAGGAGAAGAAGAAAAGTACTAGGACGATTAGATTTAGAAGCTTTTCGGATTTACTTTCCGAATGGGAAGAATCCCTTGACAGTCTCAAAAGCTCCAGTTGCCATGGTCTTGGCCTTCTCGACTTGCTCCGTGAGCCCGAGCTGTCCGATGATGCTGTCATCCTCCGCGTTCATTTCGGCAGCAATCTCCTCCGGAGTCTTTCGTGGACCTATAAGATTGACGAAGATTGATGAATGTGACGAATTATGGCTACAGTATCCCATGCGCTTTTCCTATGACACCTGACACTTTTTTGCAAAAATAATTTTTTTGACCTTAGAAAAAAATAGACTACGATAGCAAAAAGATAGAAATTTCAAGGTTAGATGCACAGATTCTTTCAGCATCATCATCGCACAAAAGTCAGTATTATAACCAACTGAACCATGCCATTTTTCAGCCGTCCATCTAAGAAAAAGTTACATGACATCATAAGATTGTAGGAAGAACTTGGTAAATATCATGACTCATAATTCAATAACGGTTCACTAAATCTGAACAGAAGAAAAATCTAGAACAAACCTCCAATACGTCCCTCAGTGAAATCCATGGCAACGCCTTCTTCCTTCTTCTTGATGGCATACTTGTCACGGATACCCTGACGCATCTTCTCACGCTCTTGCTCCATCTTGCGATGCTTCTCTTTCCGACGTTCTTCTTGCTCCAAACGAGCCGCAACGACTTCTGGATCCTCTCCAGTTTCAGTCTTCTCACCTCCATCATCCTTGAGTCCGAGACCGCCCGTAACCTCATTTAGTTGGTTACCAACCATTTGTTTCATCAGAAAACCAGCCATGATGGAAGATTTTTCAAGTTTTTGAGAGACTGAAATTCAAATATAATTCGGGAGAAGAAAGTGAGTGAAAGAATAAGAAAAAGAAAATGAAGGGGTGTGTGTGAATATGAAAGGTTTATATTCAAAACACCTCTCTGAGCTTGATTAAATGGGCGTGTCTATCCAAGAGAAAGGAGAAGGAGAAGACAGAGAGAGAGGCAGAATAAGAGGTGTGAGTCAGTTAGGTTCTAACAATTTCCGGGAAGACTGAGAACAAGAAAATAAGGGAGAGAAAGAAAAACAAGTAAAAAAGGAGCACAAAGAACATTGAATGTATTCTCAGATGAACACATGATTACGGTAATAGAAGAACATAGAGGTGGAAAAAGTTTTGATCAGAGAGAATCTATGCTCTTCAAGGAAGACTGAAGTCCAATTTTTTTTATTTTTGATAGTGTCAATCTATCGAAATCCAGAAAAAAGTCACTTCAGTCCTCGTCGTCTTGCCCTTTTTTTAGACAGTCATTACACCTAATTCTCTGAAAACAACATATTTTGAACCTTGAAACGAAATACGTCCGACGTGCGTACTCCAGTCTTCGAAACAGAAAAACAGACTAAAATTCAGTCGAAATGCGAGCCGTCAAAAGAAAATTTTAGTCATCCTTCTTCGTCTCATGCCGGAGACCGCACCACCCCAACGACGGAAAGAAAAATGTGTTTTCGCCGTTTTTGCCGGCGAGTTTTGTTATTTTCATGTTGTTTCCGCAGCAAAAAAAGACGAAAGGCAGACGAGGGGAAACATTCTGCCTTAAATTCTATTCCATCAAAAAACCAATCTTTTTTATTTCCAAACGAAAAAAAAGGAGAAAAGCTGGCGAGAGCGCTCGCTCACAGCGGGTTGCCGGATTATTGAGTTGGAGCTTGGTCACCCAAAAAATGGAATTCCAATGAATATGGGCGGAGCTTGATCGAATGAAGAGAGAAGAAGAAACGAGATGAAAAAGAAGAAGAAGTAAGTACGCTTTACCGTAGTCTGTGAGTGTCACAAGGGGCTCAAGGGTTCTTGCTCTTTTTTTGGGAAAGCGGAGAGGATCAAAAAGAGAGAGGAAGAAGGATACTTGAACGTTTTTCTTTCTGGTTGTTACTCTTGAGAATCGAATATGTTGAGACGTTCTGGGAAAGATTGGTGGGTGATTCTCAATCACGTGAGATCTTTGATATGTAGACAGCTAGATTTTGATAGAAATTTCTTCAAAATTCCTTGAATTGGAGTTGTTTTTAAAGTTTGATTCTCGGAATATTTGAGACTTTCTAGAATGATTCTATTCATAATCCATTTAAAGATTTCTATTCCAAACTACCGTAATCGGAAAGGTGGGATTCTTGGGTACTGTAGAATAGGCGGCCGGACATTTGGCAGAAATGAATAATGAAGAACAATAAACTCAAATTTTTATTCAAGAAGTAGTCATAGAACCCCTGTTCGAAGTTACCCCGGCGCGGTCGGTAGTGCACGCGGTACCAAACTGACGTGGAGTGACAGTTCAACCCCACAGATGGCAATCATTTTTGTCTTATCGCAAAATATGGTAGTCTGACAAATTAGTGCATACACAACATCCTACGTCAAATTGCGTATTTGCATTCCTGTCCGGCCACCTGTTTGATTCTCTTCTCTCCTTCCTCTTAATATTCTCTTAATTTTTGAGGACTTTTAATGGTTCCATTCATAATCCCATGAATCAAAGAGTTATACTTCAAACTACCGTAATCGAACAGTTGGGATTCTTGGGTACTGTATAACAGAAATGCAGACTGGTCGATTATTTCAAAACTTTTTATTTTTTCAAGCAACACTTTTTACCATCACCAATGATTCATTGGAAAGTATAATTATCTCTAACAAGATCAAGCCCCTAAAAAGGCTTTAATGGAGTGGAATTGGTTTTTGAACTGAGCTTTATTGGGCTCATAAAAATCTAAAGAAATGGGGAAAAAAAGAAAAAAATCAAACGAAAAAGAAGAAGTGTCGGAGAGCTTTCTTCTTCTTCAAAAAAGGAAAGCACACAAAGAATGGAAGGGGTAACCCTCTCTTTCACTCTTCTTTTTTCAGAGCACAAGCGCGTGCTTTTTTGCCTCAAGGGAAAAAAAGAATCGATGGATTTTGAAGAGAAGCGAGAGCTCCTCACGTCTTCTTTTTCTCTTTTTTTTTGCTGGTGGAGAGAGTCAGGCACACTCGCGCGCAGCACACAAAACAAGTCGGAGGAGCACCTCTTCTTCTTTCTTTTTTCTTCTTTTTCACGCAAGAAGAAGTTATTCGTTATTCTTGCACGGGCAAATGCTCTTGAGTGAAAGAAAAAGAAAGAGAGAAGTACTCAAAAAAAGAAGGAAGAAGAAGGAAGAATAAGGATCGGGGAACGAAAGAGAAGATTGCTGGGAAAATGGAGAAAAGTGATGGAAAAATGGAATAGAAGAAAAAATCAAGGAAATGATTTCCTTTCTTTTCTGTTTTGAAGTTTCTCAAAACAGGAACTTAAAATCGAAAAGGGACGGAAGACTATGCTCTCTGGTAAGCTATATTCAAGACAGCAGATGATCATAATCCGAAAAACATTTCATCATAAGAAGCGATCCTCAATTAAGAAGTGACATGTCTGCTAGGCTGATTAGAAATGACTGAAACCTCATCAAAGGAAGCTTTCACAGTATTCAAATTGACCAGTATCCGTCAATCTGATTATTTTTTGTCTGCTTCATCAAAATTTTCCTGCTTTGCGCTACCAATTGCTTCCATAAAAAACTCATTTGTTTCCAATTCAAAAACAAATTTTTTTCTTTTATTTCATGCTGATATACATTTGAATAATTATATTACGAGTGAATCACGATGTTCAAATAAAAAAGATATAATAATTTATATATTCAAATCGTCTACTTCTTCTTCTTATTCTTCTTTCCTGCTGCTCCAGCACCACTCGCTCCAGCAACTGGTGCCGTGTATCCTGGTTGACGGGTTTTCAGTTTTGGAATCATGTCGGCCACCATTTTGAATACTTCTTCTCCTGGAAATTCGATTCATTTACAAGATTTCAGGCAATGATTTTAATCAATTGAGCAGTAACACAAAAATTATTTCTCTTTCCACATAACGTTTTCCATCTTTCTAAATTCTAACGATTTAAAATCTAAACAGATGACTGCGCAGCACCAAAAGAGATTTGTTCGCCGTCTATTGAAACTACATAAAAAGGCAAAGACTCACTTGTTTTTTGTGCATGTTTTGGAGTTCCATCATCATTCTTCAACTGGAATCGCACACGTCCCTGAACTTCATAATCACGTTCTCCATCCCGTGGATAACATTTCGTTCGCTCCAAAAGTGGATTGAAACCGACAGCGGCCAAAACATCATGGATTTCGACAGACGTTGGGTTTTCGACAGCCTGAAGTTATTTCTCTAAATTTTAATAATCATAACAAATGGAAAACTCACCAAAAGCTTCGAAATCCTGCGCCCTTGTTTGGTAGTCTTCTTCTTGTCAATGTAAGCCGGGTAGATGACAACCCATCGTTTTTGACTGGAAAGTGCTTCAGAGGCGAGGCCACTGGTCATCTGAAAAATATCTTTGGTTTTATGAGTATTCAACGAAAAGGAAGAGTAAGAAATATACATTTGAAAGGAAAAATTGTTGTTGAAAACCACTGAACTTGGAGTTGAAAATTGATGAAGGTTTAGTTATCTCAGTTTTCTAACAAAACTGCTTTTTTGAAAAAGTTATAATGAATTGGCAGTTATAATATTGAATATAGAAGACAATAAATCATGAAAACGGCAGCCGGACATCGTTTTCTAAAGTTGGAGTCACGAAAAATGCTTTAAAAAATCCATACTTTACTAAAAACGGATTATTAAAAGGTTATATCATGCTAATATGCATATAATTTAATAATTAACATAAAGAAATGAATGAGAACGATGAAATTTGAGTTTTTCATAGAAAAAACGAGAAATATCGAGAAAATATAGTTCCAGGTCACTGGCTCCGCCTCTTTTTGCAACCTCGGCACGCGTTTTCGCAAGATGCCCGCACACGTTTCTCTTTTTCCCGGTTTTTAGCTTCGGAACGCCTGGCAGTTCCAAAGTTGGAGCTGGAGTGACATATAAGAGAATTAGATGAAGAAAAAAGAGAAAAAAGATTGCGAAATCTTCCACAAATGAGTTTTGAAAAAGGGAAGGACGAGGCGCCATAAACAGAAGCTACTTCTTTCTTTTCCTTCTTTACTCCTGAAAAGAAGACTACACTTTTCCATGCTCCCCACTCACACAGGCTCATTTCCTCAATACGGGGGCCTTGCGGAGCACAACAAAAAACTGGGGAAAAAAAGAAAGAGAAAGAGAGAGAGTGAAGAAATTGTTGACGACGTTTAGACCGAAAAGAATAGATAGAACCGGATATTTCTCCAAACTTTTTCGTTTTGGTGACTTCTATTGCACTTTAATGTGTTCGTTTATACGGAATTCTTAATACAAGTTCTAGTTTTGTTCAGAGTTTCCCCTTCAGTCTATACAAGTAGTTCTCTTTTTCTTTCTTTGCATATAGTATACTAACCATGAGCATACAGTTTCATTTGTATATAGGTTGTGTTCCGATTATTAATAACTGACTTGTTAAAAAAAATTTTGATGATGAAAATCGAAAAGTCTTATCAGTAAAGAGGAAAAGTATACTTTGAAATTAGGAATCTATTCCTCATTTCATTTTTTTTTGAAATATGTATGTCCCGAGTAGGCCTGTCACTAGAAAAAGTAGGTGAGATTTTTACATCATCGGATAGAGCTCGGCGAGTTACATCGAAAAATCTCTTATCATTTTTTTGATGAAAATCACTTTTAAGTCACATTATGGGGTTTGGAATGAAGAATCTTTACGTAGCTTCAGTGTTAAATTCACAACTGATTCAAAATTTTCACTTTCGAAATTGCTCCTTCCCTTGGAGATACTTTTTAGAAACTAGCTCCTAACTTTTGAAGGAGGCGTTTCCAGAAAAAATGATCAACTACAAAGTTATTCCTCATGTAATTTGTAACAACTTTTCAGTAAGTCATTTTCTGATTCCATGACTAGTTTTTGAGTTATGACCTACATAAGGTGAGGCACAAGAAAATGATTATTTGATGGAAATTTTGAGAATCAGAGTTATGAAAACAACTGAGATGAATTAGAAACTGTGAAAAAACAATAATTGATGATACTTGCAACCTTTCTATTTCATAAAATCTCACTGGAAAATGTATCTGTTCAACCAAATCCTAGAGTCTCAAAAAGTTCCCAAACAGACATGCAGATACAGTAACCTGAATTGCTTAGCTTTCGAAGACTAGATAGAAATACAAATTGCTGGTTTTCCTCTCTACCTAGGTAGACCATAAAGTATACTCATAACCAATGAAATTGCCACATCATAAAATGTTTTCCCCTTCTTTTTCTACCGGGGGAACAACAGTTTTGACCTCGATTCCACGATCTTTCCCTCTTCTTCTCGAATCGTTTTTTTTTCACACCAGTTTCGTTTCCCTCTTCCCGTTCTACTTCATCTCAATGTGTTTATTTTGCAGTATGGATTAGTTATATACTCTTGTTATTACTATTTATTGGGAAGGGGTTCTCGAGTGTCATTCGATGTGTTTGCACAATTCTTTGCACCTAGGTTTAACGATGCTGAATATTTTATATTTATATGGAGAGAGAAAGGTTATTGTAATTTGATAGTTTATTACTTTTTGAAACCTTAGAGAAATTGGAGAAAACTTGTATAAAATTAGCATTATATCTTATTCAACGTCTCACATGATTCGTTTATTGTTAGAGTGGGTGCTTGATGATGTTTTGGTATATATTAGTTAGGTTTTTTGGTGGGAATCCTTGGTTAGTGCAGTCGCGTTTTTATACATGAAGGTACCTTCATATATATTAGTTATCTCCAGTACCTTCATATATATTAGTTATCATATTTTCTTAGTTCAGTACCTCCTAAAGATAGGAATATTTTGAGATCTCAACTATTTGGAAACATTCTCTCTGAAAACTGAAAACTGATCTTTATACACTAAGAATGAGGATAGAACACTTCTTTCGTGGAGTACTGTAGTTTCCCTTCAAACCTCTCTCACTGAATATAGACTTCTGTTCCATCTGCTCTCTAATAACAGATAATTTATAGCGTTGAACGAATGCATTCGTAATTTGCTGAGTAGCTAGATTTAGAGAAAAAGAGACTATTTCCCTTCTCTCATTTTTTTTGTTTCTCAATTTTCTTTTTTGGCCAAGAATGCTCAGTTTTACACATTCCAGAGTGTTCAATCCACACAGAATTTTTGCGTGAAACGTCCTAATTTGAATTTTCCGCGTGTTCTGAACTCTGGCGATTTTTAGAATTCCACGTACCTTACCTTCTCTGTAAAAACAAGCAATTTTCAATATCAAGTTATTACTTTTTCCCTGCATACAACTACCAACTTCGCACGAGGTAAGATAAAGAAGAAGAGCAAGAGAAGTACTCTGATCGGGTCTATATGAATTAGATCCTGCAACCTTTAAGCCTATTCTTAATATTTTTTGAAATTCATTCTTTGATCATCGTATCAAACTCGTCTAGAAACCCTGAGCTACAGTAACCTTTCATAAGGTCCTTCTTCCAGAAACAACTTCCAAATGGAAAGTAGCACACATAGCACGGCGGACTTCGGACGCCTAGTTTGGATATCAGACGAGAAAGAAGGATTCGTGGCTGCTCGAATCACGGATATCTCTCAAAATGGATTCACTTTGGCAACTGAAAACACAAATCAAACGGTCACTCGCCGTTATGATGACACATTCGCTTGTGAAGAGGATCCGAATAAATCAGTCGAGGACAACTGTGCTTTGGTTCATTTGAATGAGGCAACACTTCTGAATAACTGCCGTTTGCGTTATGCAAATGGCAAGATTTATGTGAGTTGGAAGATAAATTGTATCCATCTATTATCTATTTCAGACTTATGTTGCCAATATTCTGATTTCCATCAATCCATATCAATTGATTGATAACCTCTACTCGTCGGAAACTATCAAGGAATACCGTGGAAAGTCGTTGGGACAAAAAGAGCCACACATTTTTGCTATCGCTGATAAAGCGTACCGTGAGATGCGTCGCAATAAAACTTCTCAGTCGATAATTGTCTCTGGAGAGTCTGGAGCTGGAAAGACTGAATCACAGAAGGCGGTTCTGAAGTATTTATGTGAGAATTGGGGAACAGATGCAGGACCAATTCAGCAGAGACTTCTAGAAAGTTTGTTTAAGATTATCTACGTAGATTATTTGAATGAAATATTTTCAGCAAATCCAATTCTGGAGGCTTTCGGAAATGCAAAGACGCTTCGAAACAACAACTCCAGTCGTTTCGGAAAGTTTGTGCAAATTCATTTCTCGGAAAATGGAAACGTTGCTGGAGGATTCGTTTCTCACTACTTGTTGGAGACATCTCGAGTTTGTCGCCAAGCACCCGAAGAGAGAAACTATCACATCTTCTATCAACTTATTGCTGGTGCTTCTCCAGATCTTTATGAGAAATTGAAATTGGCTCCAGCGAGCACCTTCAATGTGAGTTTGCAGATTACTGTAGCGTCTTTCATTTCATCCATTACAGTACTTGAAACACGGTGCAACAATGTTCTTCGTCAACTCCAAGTCACCTTTCAAAATCGACAAATCTCGTTTCTCGGAGGCCACTTCTGTCTCTGACTCCATTATCAGTGACATTGATGACTTCGCGAAATTGGAGAAAGCATTGGGATTGTCTGGTATGGGAGACTCGGAAAAGATGTTCATCTGGTCAACAATTGCTGGAATCTTGCATCTCGGAAACATTGCATTCGAAGAAAACGCGAATGATTCTCGTGGAGGATGCAAGATCACTTCGGATGCTGAAAAGTCTTTGATGAGTGCTTCTGAGTTGTTGGGATTAGAACCGGAAGAGTTGAAAATGGGACTGTGTGCAAGAATCATGCAAGCAACTAAAGGAGGAGTCAAGGGAACTCTTATTCGTGTTCCATTGAAATCTCATGAAGCAGCTGCTGGAAGAGATGCTTTGGCCAAAGCGATCTACTCGAAACTGTTTGATTGGTTGGTGGCTCAGATCAACAAAAGCATTCCATTTGAGAAGAGTACGGGGTACATTGGTGTACTGGATGTGGCTGGTTTTGAATACTTTGCTGTGAATTCATTCGAACAATTCTGCATCAACTTCTGCAATGAAAAACTTCAACACTTTTTCAATGAAAGAATTTTGAAGCAGGAACAAGAGATGTACGAATCAGAAGGGTTGAATATTCAGAAAATTGAATTCACTGATAATCAAGACTGCATTGAATTGTTTGAAAAGAAACCATCTGGACTTTTTGATCTTCTCGATGAAGAAGCTAAACTTCCACGTGCTACATTCCAACACTTCACTCAAAGAGCTCACGAATCTCATAAGAATCACTTCCGTTTGGATACTCCAAGAAAGTCAAAAGTGAAGTCTCATCGTGAAATGAGAGATGATGAAGGACTTTTGATTCGTCATTATGCTGGAACTGTCTGTTATGAGACTCGTTGTTTCGTTGAGAAGAATAATGACCAATTGCATAACTCTCTAGAGATTCTTATTGAACAGTCTTCGTGAGTTTCTGTTTGTGATGGGGACTCCTAGTTCTTTCTGTCACTTTTCTAAATCTTCCACTTTCAGATTCCCTCTGGTAGTCTCTCTTTTTACGAATGAAGCAAGTGGTGCTGTGAAAACTGGAGGACGACTCAAGGCTGTCAGCGTTGGTGCCAAATTCAAGTCTCAATTGACTGCTCTTCTTGACAAGCTCAATAACACGGTATGCCTGTCTCAGGATGTAAATCTTTTTCACATTCTAATTGCAGGGCACTCACTTTGTTCGTTGTGTCAAACCAAACAGTCAAATGAAGGCGTGGCACTTTGACGGATCCGCTATTCTTGGACAACTTCAATGCGCTGGAATGGCTTCTGTTCTTCGTTTGATGCAAGAGGGTTTCCCGAGTCGTACTTCGTTTGCTGACTTGTATTCCATGTATGAGAAGAATCTTCCACCAAGTTTGGCTCGTTTGGATCCTCGTCTCTTTTCCAAATGTCTCTTCCGTGCTCTTGGACTTGATCAGAATGATTTCCAGTTTGGAAGTACTAAAGTGTTCTTTAGAGCTGGAAAGTTTGCTGAATTTGATCAGGTAAACTATTTTCGTCTGATTATTTTGCCATATCCTCATTTCAGATGATGAAGCAAGATCCAGAAACCATGATGGAGTTGATCTCAAAAGTCACTGATTGGCTCATTAAAGCACGTTGGAGAAAAGCACAGTATGGAACATGGAGTGTCATTAAACGTAAGAAAAACTAGAATACAGACGTAGTTTTATACTGTTAGCAGTGACTATTACTCCGATACTTAGAAATTTTAAAACCATATGATATTAATCAAGCTAATTTCATAAAAACAGGGTCAAATGAAGCTAGTTTACTAAAGTCCAAAGCAATTTTTTATGACTAATCGTAGGCGGAGAGAGGGTTACTGTAGATACTCAACATAAAGTTTTCAGTGAAGAACAAGATCCTCTATCGTGCCGACAAGATCAAGAAGATTCAGGCATGGATGCGTGGATATCTTGTTCGTAAGCGCTTCCAGAAAAAGTAAGTTATTTTAGTGGAGTATCTTATTTCCTTTTTATGAGCATCCATGTTCTTCTAGTTTTTGTATTCATTCATCCATGGAACTTGTTTAAACTTTGAAATTTTGAAGACAAAAACCAAGATATAAAATTAGTAATTGTCTTGAAGCTCCATTTTATTTGTTTTTTCTTTGCTGATTGTTCAAATTTTGCTTTGCAACTGATCAATTTGAAGCGGCTCGGAAATCAAAACTGAATATGTTACCTTAAGAACAAACTAATTAGAGGTCATGAAACCTTTCATTTCAGAAGTTTCTGTCTCTGAAATGCATGTTTGTTCTCGACAAAGACTATTGGTTTCGAGAAGCATGCACTTAACCAATGTTCTATAACCTAGTAAATTTATTTCGATCTAGAAAAAAGTTTCCGAACATCATTATGATCAGCTTCAAATTTCGGCTCCTGGTCCGCTTGCATGCGAATGATCAATTTGAAGAGATAATTACTCTCTTTCCGTCTTAAAAAGCTGCCCTCCTTCTCTTTTCTATTCCTTTTCTCGATTTAATTTTGTTTTTGTTTGTCTTTGGGAAACAAGCTCTCTTTCCACTCCCTCCGACCGAAGAAAGAGTCCTTCTTCTTCTCAATTCAAGATGATGACTCCGTTTTTACGGCCCGTCTTTTATTCACCGAATGGATCCATTTTCCCATCCCTCAATTATCCTCCCACCTCATTCATCCATGGATATTTTTTGTTTTTCCGGTGTGTTTTCTAATTTTGAAGCTTCCGGTGAGAAAAGAGCCAAAAGATAAGTGTTCCTAAAAAAAGAAGTCTTATTGATTTGAAGGAATAGGGGGCAAAAAAGTATCATTTTTGGACAAGAATATGATGCTATTGCTCATAAATTAACTTTGTTATGAAAAAGAAAAGGATCTCTTCCTTCTTCCTCATTTTTTCTTCACTTCTTTTCTTTATTATGTATTTTTTATCCCTGAAAAAAGGTGTTTAGTTTTTCGAGAGTAACCATAACCGGAATTCAGTTGAATCAAAATTTCAAAACCAATTAAACACGTGCTTCGGTGCAAAGCACAGCAAAAAACCAAATAACAAATTTTCGGGATTTGCGTATTTGTTCCTCTTTTTTGTCGCTCATGAGCTTATATTGGACGGACCACCACCCCGAAAAAAAATGAATGTGACTCAACGATTTGCAAAGACTGAGAGCGAGAATCTATGCATTTTTTGATGAGAGAACCAAAATGTTTTTGGAAGGAAAAGAAGGCTTTTGAAATTCTCTGTTAAAAAAAAAAGATTTGGTTATATCAAATCTCACCTTATTAACAGAGAAATGTGTTACTTTGAAAGAGAGAGTTGCCATGTTTTTGCTGGAAATTCCTTTGAAACTTCTTCGAGACAGATCGATTTTCTTTCTCAGATTAGCCGGATAATCGGTTATGTTATATTTTACAGATGTACTTTCAAATAATCTGCTTTGTATTGACGCTATATTATCGGGATTTTTGATGCCACTTGAAAAATGAAACTTACAAGGGAATGTTTTTTTTTCCACATGGGTTAGGAATTTTCTATGAATTGGTGGTCTGAAAGTAGCTGTCCCTGTGAGTGGATTCTGAAACTTCTAGCTCTCAATGGAGCCTGAAAGTCTGGAAATCTTGCTCTCACCCGTCCCTTGATTTTCAATGCATTGTCGATATTGTGGCTTTCAGATTATGATTCCCAGACCCTCAGGCTCCAGTGAGGGCTAGAAATTTTAGAATCCAATCACATGAGCATCTAATTTCAGAGCACCGATTCGTAGAAAGTTTCAACCCCACGTGAGAAAAACATTCCCTTGTTAGAGATTTACCATTAAATCTCTCATCTCAATAGGGTTTTCTCTTACGTGCAATTCCTTAAGACCATTTCTTTTTCCAATTTCTGATCCTGTTTTGGAATTCCTCCTCCTCCTCCTCCTTTCCTATTTCCTGTCCCCTATCCTGTCTCTTTTCCTTTACCAATTCACTCCAATTGCCTTCTCATTTTCATTTTCTTCTTCCTATTCTTCTACTATCTCTTCTTTTACTTTCCCTCTTTTTTCTTGAAGATGAACCAAAAAACGACGTCTCTTTTTTTACGGGGGTCGCATTCTCTCTCCTGGGAATTTTATTGAAAAAGACACCGAGTTCGACCCTTTTTCTGTTCGATGACCACAGAGTATTTCCACTTCTCACCAACCTATTTTAAGAGTGATCTATTGAGGTTTACCTAAAACCTGTAATTTACAAGTACTGTATATTCAGAGCAGCATATCTCTCTTGTGTTTGAAGCTATCAAAAAGTAGTCAACTGAACCGATGTTCAGCAAAACATTTCAAAAATTTTACTCAATGAAAACTTTTTGATAGCTTTGAAGACAACCGAGATGAAATGCTCTGAACAAGCAGTACTGGGTGTGTCTAAATTACAGGTGATACGGTATATAATACCCGAATTAGCATTGATTACTGTTTTGTTTTCAAAATAAAGGGAGCGTGTTGTCTTCAATCCAAACATTCCCACCTATCCTACTTTCCGTCACGACTGCTACCGTATCCTTTCCTGGCTTCTCTCTGATGCTTCCACCTTCTCTCTTATTCTCTTCCAGTCTTCAAAATTCCTTCGATACGGTTGCTACCCAATAAATTTTATGTGACGTTGACGACTTGCCATTTTAGCCCTCCCGTCCTCTCTTTTTCATTCTAAAAATTTTGTTTCAGACTTGCCATCTTCCGAAAGGCATGCGCTCTACTCGAACATTCTCGTGAGATGACTGACGTAAGTTTTTGACTCTTCATAACTCTTTTGAATCTCTGGTTCTTCTTCAGATTTTGGCTCGTATGAATGAATCTAGTCAGGATAAATGGAGAGAATCAGCAAACGTGACCACCAGTGAATTGGAGGAACTCGTCAAGAAAATCAAGAATGATGAGTTGGAGGCGGAAATTGATCGAGCTGTGAAGTGTTATGAGGAGTGTGTCAAACGGGTTGACTCTATCATTGCTGATTTGAAGTTAGTTGGGGCGATGATAACAGGACTGTTTCAGATAAACTAGAGTCTGCTTTTGTGATAATTCAGAACTTTGAATGATTTTCCAAAACTAGACTGTCTTCAGATTTTTGAAATCTTTCCCTAACTGAATGTTTCCAGGCAACAACTGGAGAATGACGAGCTGGCTGAGGTGGAGCGTGCACGCAAAGAAGCCGAAGAGAAGGAACGTCGTGAGATTGAAGAGAAAGCAGCTGCTGAGAAGGAGAGACTTTTGTAAGTACTGATTTCGTCATCAAAACCCCCATTCCATTTAATTTAATTTCAATTTGCAGGCGTCGTAAGATGGAAGAGGATCGTGAAAAAGCCCAAAAGGAATACGAACTGCAATTGGAAATGCAGAAACAAAAAGAAGCTGCAGAGGCGGAAGAAGAGCAAAAGAGACGTGATAAAGAGGAAAGAGATCGTTTGGATGCAGTCGTTTCGGCTCGTCTTGCTTCTTCTGATGGTGTCGCATTGGTTTCTCAGGAGGCGTCTGTTGCTCCACCCCCAGCAGCTGCTCCAAAGCAGTCGAAGTATGATTTGGGTAACTGGAAGTATGCGGACCTTCGTGATGCTATCAATACGAGTAATGGTATGTTGTTTGGACCATTTGAATACCTATTGTAAAAAAATGCACCTCCATAATATTGATTGAATCCTTCTTCAGATATGTAACTTTTTGAGCTCTGATCCCCAAAGAATTGTACCTCCATAAAATCTCTCTCTTTTAGATATGGAACTTCTTGTTGCTTGCAAAGAAGAATTCCATCGTCGTCTCCGTATTTATAACGAGTGGAAATCGAAAAACTCGGCGAACCGAGATGTTCCTCCTACTCGTGCTCCGTTGACTGTCTACAGTAACCGTAAGCCTTTGTCAATCTTATTATCAAATCAAAATGCTCCAAGTTTTCAGAGAAGCCCTGCTCTTCTATGATGGTTTCTCGTGTCCAAGCTGCTCCACATCTCAATCCAGCATTGACTCAACAACGTTACTTCAAAGTTTCTTTTGCTACTGATAACAAGAAGAGTCAGTTTTACAGAATGTATTTGTTTATAATCATCAAATCATTTCAGATGGTGGTTCTCAATCTGGAATGTGGTATGCTCATTTCAATGGGCAATACATCCGCAGACAGTTGACTATCCGTCCGTCTCAAAAACCTCAATTACTCGTTTCCGGTTCGTTTTTATTTCTAATCTGTGAAAATTAAAATGTATTTTCAGGAAAAGATGATTTCCAAATGTGTGAGCTCCCACTGGAGCAGACTGGTCTTCTCAGAAAAAAGGGTGCCGAAATCTCGGCGAATGACTTCGAAACAATGTGGTTGCACTATGGGGGAAAGCCAATCGTTGAGTGGAACCCATAGACTTTTTTGTATTTATCGAAGCTGACTACCAGTAATTCTATTGAATGATTATGTGTATTGTAGAATGAAATGAATGAATTGAAAATGAGTTATTGCAGTTTTCGTTGGTGTAAAGTTCTTGATCGTGTTGTTTTCAATTTGCAGGAGTTTTTTTTTAACAAAACAAGCAATCATTCATTTGAATCATTTTGCTTGATTTCTTCTGAAAGTACAATTTGATATTATTCAATTTTTTGCCTAGAAAAACGGAAAAACAATATTAAAAAACAAACAAAAAGAATTGAGCTCGGAGCCAGGAAAGATCGCCAGCAACCCGAAATGTAGTAGCAATGGAAAATATTTGAAAAAAAGAAGATAAAAAAGATAATGATGAGTTTTAGAATCCATTGATAGTGACACCATTATCATCGGCTTGCGCTGAAATTTAGAAGGAATATTATTTTTGTTCATGGTCATAGGGGCTTAAATTTTTACAAGGGAATGTATTCTACATGGGTTATAAATTTTCTATAAACTGCTGGTCTGACGCTTCTGTGAGTGGATTCTGAAATTTTCAGCCCTCACTGGAGCATGAGAGTCTGGAAATCTTCATCTGAATATTCGGCCCCGCCCCCTTACATTCCATGCCAACGTGGCGAATTCAGATGAAGATTTCCACACTCTCAGCCCCCAGTGAGGGCTAGAAATTTCAGAATTCACTCACAGAAGCATCTACTTTCAGACCACAAATTTATATTCCCTTGTTAGATTATTATTTTACTTTCAGTTTAAAGTTTTAGGGGAATAAATACTCACCCAAATCAAGCTGCCTGACAAGATCACTCATATTAGTAGTGATTTGGTCAGCGGCATGTAGAAGATCTCCTTGTAAACTTGTTGCTGGTAGACTACCAGCTCTGAATGCATTCGTCACATTCGAATTGACTCCAGTCAATTGTTGATCCGAAGCAAATGGTAACTGGGAAAGTGATGCGGATGAGACACCTCCAGATGGTTGGGGACCCGTCTGGAAAGAACTTTTGAATTAAAAAAAAAAGATAATTTCACAAATAAATCATCTGAATGACCACAAAAAAAAACTCACATTCAATTGTGCCATCAAATGTTCCAACTGCATCATTAACTCTCTTCTTCTCTGCTGCATTTCGAACATCTTCTCCTCCAATTCCATTTTTCTATCTCTTAATCCAGCTAATCCATCATCTGACGTCGTCTGACTCTCCAGTCGTGCCATTTCTCGTACCATCATTGAATTCTCTTCTTCCAGTTGAGCTATCAACGTCCTTTCATCTTCGATCATCGAACTATTCATACTTCGACCATTTGATAGAGGGTACTGAAACATCTTTTATTATTCAGGTGATCTTTTGAAATAAAAACTTACATCAGCTCTCCCGGACAACTTGGCTGCGTATCTGGCTATCAGTTTATGTTCGTCATCAATAACTCCTCCATGAGAAGCTTGTCCAGGCAGCAACACTGGTGACGTGGGCCAATCTGCAGATGACGTGGCGGCATGCTGTCTTCGTATTGTTGTTGGTGTGGCAGGAACAATATTATTCAGATTTAAAGGCCGTGCTGGTTTTCCTCCGATGGGTCCACTTGTGTTGAGGATATCGATGTTTGAGTCACCGGATGAGGTGGCAGGGATACATTGGAGACTTTTATGGATTGAGTGAACTAGCTGTTTGGCGGGAGATTTCTGAAAAGATTTAGTTTTTCAAATTCTTTTCTGTTCTAGTAACTCACATAACTAGAATACTCTTTCATTTCATGTTCATTCGAATGATTTTGACTTGTTCTTCCTCTCCAAAAACAGCTTTGACATAACTGATAATTCGCGCATCGTTGACATTTATATCGGAATCCTGTGAAACTTCGAACTTGACACGCATCACAAACAACTGGATGATAGACGTTGGAGACTGCAGTCATTCGATGGAGAAGTGGAAGCCACATGATACAAGGAGGGCATGGATCACTGCAAATTATGGGACATTTTTGATCTGGTTGTATTGAAAGTTTTATTCAAATCTTGGCAAATACTCAGTTGCTAGAATTTGCTCTTTTGCTATAATGGATCTTTTGCTATGAAATGTTGCTCAGTTGCTATTTTCCAGAAAGTTGGTATTTCTCATTTGCCAGACACATGGATCATTTGCCTTTTCATAGCAAATAATCCATGTTACTAGCAACTGAGTCACCTAATTATTTTTGGGTAAAGCATATGAAAAAACGTGAAATAACCAAAAATCTACTATAGCAAAAGAGCAAATGCATTTGCGTATTTGCCTCGAATCTTACCTTAGAAATGTATCCAGAAAAACATTCAGAGTTACTTTTTCATCTTTATGAAAGCATTGTGTCACTGCACTTTCCGAAAATCCGAACGTCGGTGCTTCAAAAACGGCTGTTGTGAGAGAAAGAACTTGTTGTAAAAAATCGGTGAATTTGATATGATCCATAACTCCGTTTGAGTCGGCGATTTGAGAGAAAATGTCTGAAAACCAGAAAACATGAAAGTAACTTCCTCTTCAAATAAACTCACATCTCAACTTATCGACCAACTTTCCGGCACATAACGTTGCCAATGCAACTTTGATAGAGAAAACCGTTAATCGTCCAGTGTTTTGTCTGGAAATTGGAATATTCTGAAACGTTTTGTTTAAAACGAGAACATACTTATCATAAGCACCCAATAAAAATGCTAATAACAAGGATATTGATACATCAGTGTCCACGTGTTGAGATGCAACGAGCCGTTTATTTAGGTTATGGAAGACTGTGGTGAGGAGAAGCTCGGCTCGAGACGTTTTTATCTGAAAATAGGCATATTGGATTTCCGTTCAAAAGATATGAAATAAAAAGATTTTTGTCGTGTTCGTTAAGAATTTTCTATAAATTGAAGGACTGGAAGTAGATGTGAGTAGATTCTGAAACTTATGAAACTTAAGATTCTGAAACAAACTTTTAAAACCCATCACTAGAGCCTGAGATTCAGGAAATATTCATCTGAAATTGCAAATGCATTGCAAATAAGGGCTCCAGATATTCAGATGAAGATTTCTAAACTCTCAGGTTCCAGCGAGCGTTGGAAATTCCAGAATCCACCCACAGAAATATCTACTTTCAGATCCCCGGCTCACTGAAAATTCCTAACCCATGTGAGAAAAAAACTTCCTTGTTAGTCAATCCAAAGTATTTTTGCCTTTCTTCAATCAAAATTTTAGGATTGTTTCATACTTACCACAGTATGGAGAGGTAAAGCATTGAGACCATTCTCTCGAAATGCTTCAATCATATTCCAAATATCGACTAGATGAACTTTTGTTTTTTGTTGTATAAACCGTAATTTACAGGCTGCTCGATACGTGGCAAATCTGATGGAGTCAAAGTCTTGGAGGCCTGAAAGCTTCGATAATTGATTGAAGGCATCAAAAGTTACAGTAAACTTACGCATTTCATCTATCAACTGTTGCATTTCGGATGCCACAATCGGTGGAACCGAGTGTATAACATGTTCAGGAGATGGTCCATTGAAATCCCGTGGCCCTCCACCACCATTCGACCACATTTTACGGAGAAAAAACCCAATGTCTGCTGAAAGAAAGAAAGTGAGAAAAAAGGAAAAAATGAGAAAAATTGAAGGCAGAAATTGGCAGATTTGAACCAGAAAAAGACAGAAAAGAGGAAATTGGACAGAAAAGAAAAATGAGAGAGAGAAGGGAGGAGAAAAGACAACAGAGAGGACAGCTAATGGGTTTTGCATGCGCACTGATTTGCTCGGCACCGACATTACACATTCGAAAACGACGACAAAGTTTGTTTCTGGCTTATTGGGAGGGGGAGGGAGTGTCAGATGAGATAGTAGGTGGACAGTTTGGTGGTATGACAGGTTGGGAAAAAAATAGGAATACCGATAGCTTAGATTTTATTCAAAAATTTTAGGAATGACCTAAAAATTGGAATACCGATAGTCTTTGTTTTTTCAACAGTCGCAATCTGATGTAGGATTTGAAAAACGGAAAAAAACACTTTCTAGGAAAAGTTTTAATCATGTGGGGCTAAAAAATTTCTTTAAATTGGCGGTCTAATTTTTTCACATGGGTTCGAAAATTTCTATAAATTGGTAGTCTAAAAGTAAATGCTTCTTTGAGTAATTCTGAAATTTTTAGCCTTCACTGGAGCCTGAAACCCTGACTCCGCCCCCTGGCTTTTAATATATTGTAGGCGTGGCGATTTCAGATTAAGATTTCCAGACTCTCCGGCA
>GL379804.1:655501-670835 GCA_000143925.2 Caenorhabditis brenneri | reverse complement strand
TTTTAGAGCAACCTACCTGAGAATGATTACTTCCAGCCACCAGAACTCTATCCCCTTGTTTCAATCCAATTGATAAGAATCCGGCAGCAAGGGATTCCATTTCATTCACAATTTTCGAAAACGTCAATGACTGTTTTTCAGAGTCAAAGACCGCAGCAACTCTGTCATTTTCAGCTTTTGTGTAAATCAACTGTGGAATTGTTTGAGAATCGAAATCAATTTGTTTTGGAGGAGGAGCTTTCGATACTCCCTGTAATTCTTGCATATAATTCTAGAAACTTTTTGGAGAAACCTACCGTAACCCATCCATTGTAATCAATACAGAATGTTTGCTGGAAGAACTCAGTCATCGGAACCAAGTGGGACTCGTCAGGAAATAAAATTCGGAACACAAAGAAAGTAATCAAATAAAAAAAGGCTAGTATTTCTTGGGGGAGATATTACGAAACGTGTCGCCTCTCTCTGGATTCTGGAGTCCTGAACGCCAACTGTCACTGGGGTAAAACGGATGAAAAAAGAGTTGAGAAGAGATATTTATTCTCGTAAGAAACGCAGCGATTGATGAGATCAGTGGGACGTTATGAAGGGAAAAAAGCAAGGTTTCGAAACAACAAAAAGAGAGAGAGAGACAAAGAATGGATGGATGTTGTAACGGAAGGAGATAAACAACTGAGTAGAAGATGAAGGGAGCAGAAGGAGGAAAAGTTGAAATGTGATTGGGTGCATCTTATGACGACTGGTCACTCTCTAGTAAATACTGAACGGGTTAAGGTTCAGTTCGGGCATAGTTTCAGAGAGAAACAAACTTGAGAATGGAACGTTTTTCTCACATGGGTTAGGAATTTCCTATGAATTGATTGTCTGGAAGTAGCTGTCTCTGTGAGTGGATTTTGAAATTTCCAGCCCTCACTAGAGCCTGAGAATCTAGAAATTTTCATCTGAATACCTGACTCCCATATTTTCAATGCATTGTCGACGTGGCGTATTCAAATGAAGATTTCCAGACTCTCAGGGTCCAGTGAGGGCTGGAAATTTCAGAGTCCACTCACAGGAGCATCTACTTTCAGACCAACAGTTTATAGGAAATGCCTAACCCACGTGAGAAAAACATTCCCTTGTTACGAAACAAACTGCTCAAGGGACAATGTTTGAAGCTAAAAATCACTTTGTGGGAGTCCCGGGAAATGTTTTTCGAGTTCCGGGTATTTATCCGGGGTTCCGGGTCTTGTGTTTGGGTACCGGACAAGTTGGAAATACACAGAAAACGGATTAGAGCCGAAAAGATGTGGAGAAAGGATTTCAAAAAAACTTGGCTAACAAGGATTTTTGAGGCTGAGGAACGTTGCAAAACTATCAAATATTTTCAAATAAAACTATTCAGATTTGAAGGATGTTAATTCTCATCACCTTCAGGTTAGATGTTGGAGATAGGCTGCCGTCTAGCTCCTGGGGTAGATGAGGTTTTTGATTGTCTTGCTCTGGCATTAGGAAACAGGGTGGCAAAACTTCTATGCAAACATTTTTATACAAAACACTATATCACAACTGTATCATTCAAAACACGTAAAATTGAATCGGAGTACATGATAAGATAAAAATGACCCGTTACAGATGTTGAGCCACTCTAATAATTGCACGAATGAAAAGCAAAAATAAATACAACAAAAATCTAATAGGGTGAATTCATTCCCAATTTAGTATCAAACTCGAATTTCGTCCTCCTTTGCTCTCTGGTGAACTGTTGTATTCTTCGAATTTTGATGAGTTCATTGACGATTCCAATCACACACATCCAAAGAATCAGAAGAAATAGTGGAAGCAGGGAGAATAGATGTGAGAGCTGGACTCCTCGGAGGACGGAATAACCAATCTGAGTGGCAAATGGATAAAGTTGAATTTTCAAGTTCAGTCCCAACAAATTACTCAACTGCTATGGATTGATCTTCTGTTCTATGTCATTTCTCCCAAATTCGGTTCTTGTGCTATTAATGAACTTCTATTTTCGCCACTTTTTGATGGCTCATTTGCTATGGCTATTGTCTCATCATAGCAGTTGAGCCAATAATCATAGCAAAAGAGCCAAATACAGCACATGAGACACCTGCACTTCCTTTATAGCAGAAGATCACTCATAGCAGTTGAGCAAATAGCAGAAGAGTTCATAGCAATTGAGTATCCACCCAACAAACCTGCGTGGCAATACAAATAAAAACTGAAGCATCCCATAGTAGACATTTGATTGGAAATTCATACCACAAAGAAGATAGTCCAAACACAAAACTTGAAGATAGAAGACAGTAGATAACGGTGAGCTGAAAACTTTGTTTGAAACTTTTCGAAGAAAACAAAAATCCAACCTGCAGTCCCACGATATGTCGAATAGTCTCTGTTGACAAGCTCACTTGCCCTATTCTTGTCTCATTTAAACTCGTTGGTGGTGACCCGGCAGATCCATCCGTGTTGAAAAGGCAAGAAATATCAGAATATGCACACATCATATTTGAATTGCTCATCAAGAGAAACAGGAATAAAAGGTTGATATAAATTGCAGATGGAACGAATTGACACAGAAACTGAGTGACGGCTTTCAGCTTTTCAGATTTGGGAATGTCAGAGGAGTTCTGAAAATAAAAAATGTAAAGATTTTTAGAAGTAAGCTGGGAAACGAAAAAAAAACCTTTGGAGCAATCCTTATCATCTTCGATTTCGGCTCGAAATTTGTGAATAACGTTCCCAGAAACAGGATAGGAATATGGAGAAACGCAGTCATGATAGTTTGAGAATGTGTGAAAATAAGGGGTAGGAAGAAGCAAGTGGACATCAGAATAATAACGGAATAAAGCAGTGAAGCATAAAGAATGAAGAGAAGGGAATGCCGGAACGAAGACATCCGGTGACGGGCACAGACTATCAAAGATGGTAGTTTTAGGAGCTGAAGTGAAATAGGTTTTTTGAAATCACATTTTTCAATTCTACAGCTTGAAGCAGCTGGTGATGCCATTTAACAAGGAAACTTTTTTCTCACATGGGTTAGGAATTTCCTACAAATTGGAGGTCTGAAAGTAGGTGTCTCTGTGATTGGATACTGAAATTTCCAGCACTCATTGAAGCCTGAGAGTCTGGAAATCTGAGACCCCACCAATAGCGGGGAAAGGTTTGGGATCGTGGAACCGAAATCGGGGAGCAAAAGGCGGAGCTCAAAAATTGCAGCCCTGGCACGGCAATTTTTAGGGCAAAACGACATGCCAGAGCTGCAATTTTTAGGCTCCGCCCTTTTTCCCCGATTTAGGTTCCTCGAACTTAACCTTTCTCCCGCTTTTGGTGGGGCCGTGGAAATCTTCCTTTGAAAATCTGACCCGCCTCTCAACTCATTGTATTGCCGGTATGGCAATGTTCAGATTAAGATTTCCAGACTCTCAGGCTCCAGTGAGGGCTGGAAATTTCAGAACCCACTTACAGAAACAGCTACTTTCAGACCAGCAATTCATAAAAAATTCCGCACCCATGTGGAAAAAAAAAACATTTCCCTAAAGCACCACTAACCTTCGTATGATCCAATCGAAAATCTGTGGCCAATGCAATAAACTTGCTTGATATTTGCATGACATTACTCTCTGTCGCTTCTCCTTCTCCTTGTTCCAGAAGACGGCATGAAGATTCCTCCACATCATCAACACAGATTGACACGTTGGCAATTGAATAAAGAGCTGTGTTACTTGGATTACGACAACTTCCAACTACCATCACCACTTCTCCGTTTTCCTAGAAATCGACATTTTTCAGAAGCTTTTAGAAATTATCTCATCCAACCTGCATAATCTGAACCATTTCCTCTACTGCTGGAGTTGTAGAATCGGTGAAGAGCCCCACGAGTAAAGGAACATTATCCACTTCATCCAGATGAGGTCGTACATTTTTTACTCCAGTTGGAAGGCGTGCAATATTGGGAATTGGTGCCATTTTTGCAGAGATCATACTCATTTTTCGAAGAGATGGAGATCCACGTGCCAAGGATTCACGATCAAGAGCATCCAGATTGGATTCACTTCTAAAAAAAATGAGTTTTAAAAAAGACATGATTCAGGAGAAGATAGAACTAACAATGCAATCCTCCTCCAAAATTTCGATCGACTTGGTTCCTGTTTCACAAATTGTTCATGAGCCACATCCATCTTCCTACTCGGCATTGTATCTTCCTCTGCCAATGAAATATGACAATTCCATCCAGCTTCAATTCCCAATTTCTCCGCAAAAACACGACTCCGCAACTCGTTTTCCTTTGAAAAATAAACAGGTCGAACACATATTTGATCCAGTTTCTCAATTATTGAAACAGATTCCGGAAGTGGTTCGTAATGAAGAACCACTAAACCACAAAGAACTTGTCCTGTGAAATATTGATCAATTGCTGATTCTGCAGTTTTGACTGTATTCGTGTAGTCAGCTTCATCAAACGATTCTGAAGGTGTTGAATGTTTTTTAATACATTACTCTGATACATACCATTACTTTGGCTCCTGGGTAAAGCAGTCTCGATTTTTGGCGGCTCTTGATTCAAAGGAACTTCTACGTACTTTCCATTCAGGGCATCCCCTAGTTTGGAAAAACATGGGCGGTAAGAAACAGCAAGACAGTGTCCTGTCATTGAATGCCTCAAGTAGAAATCTTTAACTGAGGTTTTTAATCGTTTTGACATTGGAATAACTGCATTTCCATTCCAAATATGGGAGCAAGCCTGAAATTTTCTCTCATAAACGTTCATATTCTTTACAAGGGAATGTTCTTCTCCCGTGGGTTAGGAATTTTCTATAAATCAGTGGTCTGAAAGTAGATGCTCCTCTAAGTGGATTCTAAAATTACTAGCCCTCGTCGGAGCCTGTCAATCTGAATATCTTAATTTGAAATCGTCATGCTGAATACATTGAAAGCCAGGGGGCGTGATCAGAATTTCATGTGAAGATTTCCAGACTCTCAGGCACCATTGAGTGCTATAAATTTAAGAATCCATTCACAGAAGCATCTACTTTTAGACCACAAATTTCTGAAAAATTCCTAACCCATGTTAAAAAAGAGCAAAACACTCCCTAGTTGAACTAAAAAAAACTAACATCCACCACCAGATTTGCAGTTCCTTGACATGACAAGTGACTGTGTAGAGACTTTGCATCATCTCTAATCGTACAAAACGCCATTTCAATAGGGGTCCTGTGTTTTGTGAGCCCTGGTAGCGGTGCTTCTCCTGGTTGTTTTTTGTAGAATCCGAGTATTTTGGGTATTCCTTGAAAGTTCTCCAGACTTTTTGAGGTGAATCCGAGAAGATAGGGAAGTTGACACATACATCGACGGTTTGCAGTTGCGATGGTACGGGGAACCTGGAACATTTTACTAGAATCTGAACTGTAAAAAAGTGAAAACCAACCTTTGTTGAAACCACAGCTAAATGATCCAAAAACTGGTGGAAATGCTCGGATTGTTGACAAGAATTCAGAAGTAAATTATAAGTGAGTGGAAGAAGATTCGGAAGATATCTCTGCCAATTTGGATCATCCATTGAAAGATTCCATCTATGAGAAGGAGATCCTCTTGCATTTATAGTCGCTTCTCTATCAGATGACAAGTTCATCACTTCTAAATGAATTCCGAGAGCACCAGATTCATCTGAATAGGTAATTGAATGAATATCACATTTTTAATAGAAAAGTTACCAGCTTCATTTGTTGCAAAGACCACTTTTTCAATTGACGGGTGAACACAAGAAAGAATTCCCTTTTTGTCGATGAAACTAGTTCCAGTTATACTCGATAGGATACTGACGAGATCTTTACAAGTTTCAAAGTCTTTCGGTAGCTCCAGATACTTTGCAACCTCTCGATTATTGATGTATTTTACAAAATGGAAGAGAAGTGGCAGTTGAAGAATGAGCAGAGGAACAACCGTAAGACTGGGAACGGCGAATGCGAACCTAGAAGGCTTTTGTTTTGACTTTTTTCCTGAATTTTCACAACCAAACCTGGTTCCAAACAAATTCTCGTCATCCGAATAGATGAATCGAATAGATGTCACAACAACAGATGCAACAAATGCAATTGGAATCACATAACGTTCGAATACTTTGTGAATCATATACTGTAGTTGATAGTCGAATTGAAGAGGATTGTCTTCCGCTGATAAAGCGATTTCCAGATGGTTCTTGATGGGGTAGCAAGTTACACGGGCCTAGAAATTAATATATTAGTTTGACTTGAAGTTAGAAGTTTCTTACATAAACTGGCTCTAGTGGTTGAACGAATCCAGTTTTTTTGTCCGTTTTGACATCCCATTTTAATCGGTCTCCTTCAGCCAATATTCTACCATCGAATGTTTCACAGTTACATGGCGCTATCTGCAATTGGAATTTTACAAACAGTGAGCAGATATTTTCAGATGATTAAAAGCAGGGAGCCCTGCAGCAATAACTTTCCTCAAAATCGAAATTGTTAGCTCGAGAACTTATAAAATGAAGGTATTGGTGAGTTCTACAAGTCTGAAAACTTAGAGTCACCATTCGACTTATCCGGGCTGGACGGAATATGCTAGAGCCCCCCTAACCTGTTCCGTAGGGTCCAGGTAGGTCGAACCGTTTTTCTAATTCCTCAGACCCATAGAATACATCGAGATCTTCATTTTGATGTTTTTTTTTTGAGCCCACAATTTAGATTTGGAAGAAAATTATTGCTGGGCCCGCTCCGGGCCCGGCGGATTTGGTTGGACATGTATGATTTAAAGACGGCTCACCTGCCCAGGTCTCAGAATGATCACATCCCCAATAACCAACAGTATCCTCGGCACCTCCACAACATGTCCATCTCGAAAGCAAGACTGACAAACTGCCACGTCATCTGTCACTGCTTCAAGACTTTTTGGTGTATAGGTGAAGACTTTTGGTTTCGATGTCTCCAGTTCTAGAATTTCCTCGAACGCCTTTCGATACTTCTGCTGAAATGCAGTTGATCGAATCCGGTTCTGCCAGACTCCCAACAAAATGGTGTATAAAAGAAGAAGAGCGTAAACGGCTGCAGAAGAGAATGTGATACGGTTTTCACTGAAGAAGATATGAAAGTTGTAGTTTAGAGGTTGAAGAAAACTCACATGTCAACTGATCCAACGATCAATAAGAACAATGAAACCCTTATAAAAATGAATGTTCGAGTACAAAAATAATGGGAGAATGTGCATATTTTGTTTGGCTTGTGAGCATTGGGCTTCAATTTACTGAAAAGAGAAACTTTGTTGAAAACGAATAGATATAAGGTCTTCGAAAAAATTAAAGACGGTACAAATTCCTGGTATTTTTTGTTTAGATAATGGAAATCGAAAATTGTGAATTTAGCACAAGGCCCACTTGAAAAAAAATAAAAACAGTTAGTAGGCAAATCAGAATTTCTCAGAAAAGTCCATTTGAGCGAAGCGAATACTCAACTGCTATTGTCTCAAGTGCTACGAGTAGATCAAGTGCTATGAGGGAGATGCTATTGTCTCAAGTGCTATTTTTCATTAGCTATTGTCCTGAGAAATAGCACTTGAGACAATAATACCTGACCCATAGCACTTGATCACCCCGTAGCACTTGAGCAAATAGCAATAGAACCTTTGTTTTCGGTTTTGTTTCGCCAAAATTCTTATATTTCTATTAGCCTGTGTTAGACCATCTACAAATCATGACTAAACGATCACAAGTCTTTGTTTCTTATTGAAGAAAAAACCACAAAACAACAAACGCACTTGACAACATTCAGACTATACCATTCAGCAATTGATGACTTTGCTTCATGAATTAGACGATCGAACGCCACTTCACTGGATAGACCCAGATCTGGATCATCTTCTCCCATCCTCCCTTTAGAATATTTGTTCAGACCTCAATCCCATTGAAAATTATGGGAAAGAGGAGACGGAGAGAATGAAGGGAGCAAGCAATGTGCATTTCTCTCTAACTGTCTACGTCTCTTCTACACTTCAACTGAAGAAGATGGAAAACGAATGAGAAAGCAAGTGAAAAGAGACAACAGAATGGGAAAGGAAAACAAAAATAGTATGGGAAAATAGGAGAAGCCACTCGTCACCATGGTCAAATGACTATTCTTTTTCTCAATGACTTGCATAAGGGCTTAGTACGATTTTATGAATGAACAGACTTCCATTCCTTTCTTTTTTCATTAGTAGTTTCATATTATCTTCTAAAAATATGTTTTGTTCAGAAAAATCTTCGATTGAACTTCAAAAAGTGTCCTCCAAATTATAATGTTTTCAAATACCCGCTGAAACTACTGTAGATTAACGAGAGGGGTGTGTCGATTTACGGAGCCTCCTCGCGAGGGGCCTCGTCTATTTTTTTAATTTTCGAGCTTTTTTGGGCCAACTTTGAAGTAAACTTCGAATCCTTTTTGCAATTTTCGCATTTTCTTGTCTTGGAAAACACTTTTTTTTTAATTTTTGAAAAATTTTGAAAAACTGTGCAGCGGAGCACACTTTATGATTTTTCGGCGATGTTTTTGTTTTTACAAATCGAGAGATTCCATCAAATTGCGATTATTTTCAGATAAAAATGACATATCCGCATTATTTATCCGAACGAGAATGGAATCAGTATATTGAAGAAAAAAAGTAAGCTTTCTTTTTTTTTACAAATTTTGAAACTCATTATTTTTCAGTTTTCAAATAGTTGACAGTATCACTCCGGAAATTCTTCAATCCCTTAATATTCACGGATGTTTATATCTTCAAACAGCTAGAATGAATGCCAGAATCCCGTATGACAGACATCAATGGTCACATTCTCAAAGTAAGTTTTTCTTCAAATCTTGTTTTTCTGACACAAATATAAACCTCGTTTAATATTCAGAAGGATCAATTCCACGTCATCAACCTGCTTATAAGAAAATGTTAATTCAAGGATTTCCGACACATGCAATTAGGTGTACAAGTATTAGCAATTCGAAGTTCAAAAAAGATGTAAGTTTTCATTTCTTTTTGTTACATTCTGACAGTAAGTTTTCAGGTTTTGCATTTTGGAACTGCCACCTATTATCATTATTTTTTGACTGGTGACGGAGTTTACACAGAGCCAGAAGATGAGGAGATCAAAAAACCAAGGATAACAGGTTAGTTGTGCTTTGTGAATTAAAGAAGGGTGAAGGAGAGTACGGATGTAGAATTTTCTGCAATCTGACGTGGCGGTGTGCACGGCGGTGCGCTTGCAGATCGTGCATTTTAATCGACGACACATGCTTTTTTGAAGGAATTTTAATGAAAAACTAAGTGCAAAACACACTTTCATGGTTTCACAGGTGATACAAAGAAAACAGAAAAAATTGTCATATATTAATGCGGTTGACTATGAAAACGTAGCTCGAGAAAACCAGTCATTTTTCACTATTTGAAATATCAGTTTATGGTCAACTGAATGCATATTTTTATGTGAGCCATGATCTTTTATTTTTCCTTTTGGCCCCTTCGAAAAACTGCCTAGTTTTGTTTTGGTTTCGAGAAACTTTTTGAAAATTTTCAGATGACACCGCTGAACAAATTCGAGATCTCATAAAAGCAGAAGGAAATACCAAAGATGCTTATGAGCAGGCAAAAAATCTAGGTCTTGAAGTTTCAAAAAGACAGGTAATCCGATTCAAACTGTTTGATTTTTAAAAAATCGAATATGTTTTCAGTGTCATAATCAATTGAGAAACATTCGAGAATTATCTGGATCTGAGCAACGAGAAAGGGCCCCCAGGAAGAAGAGGGAAATTTCAATGGAACAATTAGAAATGCTGAAACAAGTATTCCCAAATGATGTCACCATTTATACAGGTAAACAAAATTGGAATAATCAAAAATGATAATGAATTTTACTTCTAGATGAAACTAATCAAGTACATTACCAAATTAAAATATTTGCAACTGGAAAAATTGACCAAAATCCGGTGGATGGATACATCGATCCGTTTAGCAATTACCTTCTTGGACAATTCGATAATCAAATTGAAGTGAAGGAAGAGCCAATTGACACTTATGGAATGGATTTTTCTACCATTAACTATTCTAACGATCTCACACAATCCCCAAAGTATGAATATGATTCTTTATGAAATTATAATGTTTTAAATTTTGAAAATAAATTTGTTTAATTATGATTGGTTTCTTTTATATAATAAGCGGCGAGCTCTGTATGTGTGTGTAGGATTACGGTCAGAGAGGCTGATGAGTACAGCCGACGAGCAAAAGGGGGTGAGCCGCCGTTAGGAAATAAATTGATCAGCATCATTTATAAAAAACAGCAATTTTCTGAAAGTTTCTTAATGTTTTCTATCCAAGTTTCATAGTTCTCCAGGCTTGATCAATACTTTTTCTGACATCATTCGATGTTTTCCATATTTCCAAATTCTTTGTCTGACTCACCGTCATGTTTCCTAGTTATTCTCGAATTCCCATGATCATGAAAACAAGTTTCGAACATACTCTTCAAAACGTATCCCTCTTTTTCTCTATATCTTTTCTCTATATCGCCTCATAGATTCTTCATTGAAAACAACAGTTGTCAGTTGGTAAACGGAGAGATCTCATTTCATCTCGAGCTGTCGATTCATTCTTTTATTCTTTTTATCAAAGTTTGGAGTTAGATTTGAAATGCTGAAACTGTTGATTGTTGCCAGTCTGGCGATAGGAACTGTTCTCACTTTGACCTGCTATAATGTGAGTTTACTTTCTAATTTTCTAGATTTGATGATCATGTGAAATGTGGTGACTCTACTTTTGAGTTCTCTGGGATCCAATCATTTTCAATTACAAAATATTAGTGAAACACGACAAAAACTTGTTTTTCAGGGTTCTAAGATGCTTGCAATGCAAAGTGTGGGCGAGACAACTGAAGAGTGTCCTGACTCATCATACTGTTATAACATGTCTACAACTGCTTATGTTATGCTGAATATGGTTAAGGCTGGATGCTCCAGATGGAGATGCATGGTAAGCTGGAAGAGTTCTGTTGCGCCAGTTCTTAAATCAAGAATAGCGAGTTGAAAAACGTGTTATTACCAGCACAAAAAATTCGGTTCTAATCCGTTTTCCGGGTATTTATTTCTTTTCCAGGACCCATGGAAATAATACTCGGGGCTCTTGGAAATACCCAGGACTCATGGTTCCGCCATAGGACAATTCTCATGAAATATGCGGGACAAAAAAAAAAACTTTTCTGGGACTCATCCAAATCGATTTCTGGTCCAATTGATGTCGCCTGAAAATTTTTGTTTGTGTCCCTCATATTTTATTAGTCCCGGGTGTTTCCACAAGAATCCTGTCCAATATAAGAGCCCGGATATTTCCATGGGTCCCGGAAAAAAATAAATACCCGGGAAACGGAGTAAAACCAAAAACTTGATCGTTTGAAAATAGCTCAAATATCCCCAAAACCGAATTGCAGCTCGCCAAAGACACATGCATTTTCACGACGTTCCAAGCTGTTCCAGTGAGTCTGTGCTGTTGCAGTTACGATAGATGTAATGTTGGTGGTAACCCAGTTTACTCTGATAAGTAAGTATTTGATAATCGAGAGCTTTCAATGTGAAAAAAATTATTTCCAGTCCGAAAAACATCCAAAATGGTGGTGGATCCAACTGGGGAAGCAATTCGAATAGTGGAGCAAGTGGTGGATCATGGGGAAATGGAAACAGCGGTGGAAATGGAAATAGTCAGAACAATAATGGATGGGGAAATAATAAGTTGGTACAGACGATTGAAAAAATTCAATAAGTACTTACAGCGATTGGAGCAGCAACTACAACTATGGAGGACAAAATACAGCAAAAGAACCGACCATGTAAGTTTTTTTTAAATTTTCATAGAGCCGGCATTCTGCTAGTATTATTTTTTTCTGAAAAAAAACTGTATATTCAGGACGAAGCAAACGGTTGGAGGTGACGACAGCTGGAACAAAAAGAAGTGGTCGAACAAAGAAGTCGAAGACATGTGGAAGAAGTCAATCGACGACAAAGGAGATGAGATTCAATTGGAGGACGACTTCAAGAAAGTTGACAAGAACTACAAGACTCAATCAGTTCCACAGCAAGCACCCCATACTCTCTCAGCCCGGAAGGAAGTTCAACAGATCCCATTGGGTTCCAAAAGTATGTCTGGAGGGCAGACTACTCCATCGACGGGGAAGGCAGGTGGAAAAGAAATTAATCTGTAAATTTTCTCATTCTAGTTGTAATTATTTTCTCAGAACTAATAAATATGTTCTCTTAAAAAGTCAAAAAGTAAATAATTTATTAATTATAATTTCAAAAAATCAAAAAATTGAGTATCTCATACTTTCTCGGTCTTCTTCTCCTCTTGCTCCTTTTCATTTGGTATTCGTTTTCCTCGATAACCTCCATTTTGGGAACACCATGGACAATCCGAGTTCTGTGGAGGAGGTAACAACCCTGGCATCCCCCCGAATCCATTCGAATGACTTGAGAAGCTTTGTGGCATTGATGGAGTCGAACCGTATGATTTTTGTTGTGCTTGGAAGGCTTGCTGAACAGTTGGAAGATCTTCTGGAGGATGAGTTGATGGCCATGATGTAGTTGGATAAGAGGATGGGATGGAGGATCCATATGAAGATGTTTGATAAGAAGAAGAGGATGTAGAAGGAGACATGGAAGCGTAAGAAGTGGAGATAGAAGGAGAAGATGAGTATGTGGATGGAGAAGAAGCAGGAGACGTGGGTGGAGTAAACTGAATATCGTATGTTGGGTCTTGTTGTGAAAATGCCTGAAAATGGATTATTTATTTATTTAGACGGTTTTCCAAAGCATGCGATGATTATCAGTTCAAAAACTGTTTTACTAGTATCATGTTGGTTTCGAAATAGTCTTCAATAAGTCAGTAGCGTCGCCCGACGGCGGGGCTCTTCTCAAAAATCTGCAATGCTCAAACCCCATTTTTTATTCGTTCGGCAGTGATGCTTCTAAGCCTTCTTCTGAAGTTATGCATTTTGAAAAAGTGAACTTCCGCCAAAAAATTAGAAAATTCAAGTTCCCGCCAACCAGACGGTTCTGGGAAATCAAAGTTATTCAATGATAAATGCGGCACACAAAGAGGTATTCCTTTAGTATATAGAAAAGGCATAGCAGTTTAGAATCAGCTACGTCATAAATTACAATAGTATCTCAAAAATCATGCCAGCAGTCGTTTTTTCTCTGCCTATTTCTTCAAACTTCTATTCAAAAAATCAAATTCAAAAGAGATTGTTTGCTCAAGTGTCAATCTCTTTTCTCCACCGGGTATGCATTCTTATTATCCAATAAATACACGCAAAAGTTTCAAATTTCCGGCGCCCAATACATACAAACCTGTTGAATTCTCTGTCCAATTGATTTTCCGATCGCTGATCCGAATGCTTCCGCATCTTGACCGTACGTGTTGAATATACGTGAAGAAGAAGAGGGAGACGGTGGAGATGGAGAAGATTCAGGAGCACTGAGAATGATTTTTTTCCAGAAGCACAAGAGAAGTTCATCCAGACAAGATGAAATATTTCAAAAGAAGATTACTCTCCGAGCTTATCTACCGTAAATCCTACACTAAAATTTTCAGAAATCCCTCCAACATTTTTGAATTTTGACAGATTTTTCTGGAAGACGCCAGAATGTTCTGGAAAGTTTCTGCTAGAGCACTCGCCAGTGAAGTTATCGGTTTACTGTAACTACCGTAATCTTACAGTAATCTCCATCATTTTTTGTTGGTGTACTATTGAGGTCCCGTAGATACTACATGCAAAAAACGAAACCATTCCGTTCCACTTGTTTTCGAAAATGGGGTTACTGTAGCTACCGTAATCCTACAGTAATATGAGCTCCTTCATAGAATTGAAGCACTCGGTGAACCCAAACGGTTCAGGGAGACAAAAGTTATTCAGTGATAAGTGCTGGACAAACTGACACACAGACAGAGCTTGTCGCTTAATATAAAAAAGAGATTCTATTGTTGGAGTTTTGAGCAATCAGTTTTCTTAATTTTTTGAAATTAAAATCGTAGACCATACCAAGAAATCACATCCAACTAAATTCAACAGAAAACAACTCACGTGAATCCTGGAAACTGACTGAAGAACTTCTCAAAATTGAAGTTGTAATTCCTTTGTGGATACGATGAGAACTGCATCATCCTCCTATTCCCACACTGTTGACATAATTGTGAGTTGATGTTCGAAATGAGAAAAAGTGAGAAAATAAAAAGGAATATCATTTGGAATTACGTGAAATGCGGACATGTTTCTGTATTTATATATGTGAATGGACTCTGAACTGGTTAGAGGTTTGACGAGAGATTGGGGAGGGAAGTCCTCTGCTGCGGAAAGAGCAAATAAAATGAATAAAGTGTCCGTTTGGAGGGGAGACTCAATACACAACTATTTGATTGTTATTGTTGTTTTCTTTTTTGTTCTCCACTCAGCTCCTTCTCGCATTCTTCTCCATCAACAATGAGTTTTTTATTGTTATTGGTCAACTGGAACATGTACGTGTTCCACATTTACACGTGATATACACCCCATATATTCTGGTTCTGAACGGAAATGAATGAATGGGGAAGGAGCAAAAAGTTGAAGTGCAAACGAAAAGAAGTGAATCAGCTGAGAGAATTCTGTGCCTTGTGAGCCAAGGATGATATAAAAACGCAGCTACAGTAGGATTACATGAGACTACCGTAATACTCTAATAGAAGTGCACTCAATTTCGCCAGGTTGGAGTATCACATCTTGGTTTCTAAATGAAGTAAAGAAAACTTGTCAACTGGCGAATTATATGAAATATCATTTTGGGTTCTTCTTTTAAAGTGATACTCTATGGAATACTTCAATTTTCAACCAAATTTTCTGAGGTTTTGAGTTTCCGACAAAATTTTTGAATGTTTGAATACTCGCCAAAATAATTATATGCTTTGACGTTTTTGGAAGTATCTAGAAGTTCTGGAATAACGGAGAATGCTCACCGAGGCTCACCGCCAAGCCAGACCAGACCGGATCGGATCGGACCGGACCGGCCAGACCAGGCCAGACCAGACCGGACCAGACCGAACCGGACCAGGCCGGAAAAGACCGGACCAGACCGGACTAGACCACACCAGACCAGACCAGACCAGGCCAGGCCAGGCCAGGCCAGGCCAGACCGGACCGGATCGGACCGGACCAGACCAGACCGGGCCAGACCGGACCGGTCTTACCAGACCATACCAGACCAGACCGGACCAGACCGAACCGGACCGGACCAGGCCGGAACAGACCTGGACCTGAACCGGACTAGATCAGACCAGATCATAT